>VYZW01055698.1:37865-54491 GCA_013401315.1 Balaeniceps rex
GGGCACCCCGGCACCCCGCCGCCCCCCCCGCCGCCGCCGGCAGGATGATCGGCGTCAACAGCATCAACAGCAGCGCGGGGCGCATGCGGTCCCGCTCCATGTGCTCGGTGCGCTACGGGCGCAACTACCGCGGCGTGGAGACCTTCTGCTACGGCTGGCCCCAGCGCTCCCGCACCCTCAAGCCGGTGCTCTACACCGACCTGGTGGTCAGCCGCCTCCAGAGCCGCCGCAAGAAGAAGCCGGTAAGCGGCGGGCCGGGGGAGCGGGGGGCGCCGCGGGGGGATGCGCAGCGCCCTGCGCTCCGGCGGGGACACGGGCAGATGGACGGACGGACACGCCCGGACAGCCGCCGGCCCGCCCGCTGCGAGCGCCTCAGCCGTGGCATGGGTGTAGCGAGCAGCCAGCCCCATCTCCCTCCCCTGCCTGCTTTCTGCGGAGCCGGGTCCCCATCAGCCCCCCTCTGCCCGAGGGTCCCCGTCTCCAGCCCTGCCATCCTCCCCCTGTCCCACCCCGAGCACGGGGGGAGCGGGAGCACGGCAAGACCCGGGTGACATTGCACCGCTTACGATGGCTTGACAGCAATGCTTGCTCGAAAACATCTCTGCGAGAAGAATCCAGGACAGAGCCGTACCGCTGGGACCAGCCCTTCAGCTTAGCATAAGTGACAAGCTCTGCGGGCTCCCCGCCAAGGGCTGCGCTGAGCCGTGCCAGCCCGGCCAGGGCAGACTGGCACCCGGCTGGGGTGGTGGGGAGAGCCGCAAGGCAGCACAGAGGGGCAGTGCCGCAGCCCCGGCTGCCAGCCGAGTGGAGCTGGAGAGGAAGGAGTGGCTGCCTGGACAAAAAAGGGTTTCTTACTGCCAAGAGCTTGCTCACTGTGAGCCAGCATCCCTTTTGGAGGTGTTACGCTGGTGTGCATCGGTCCTAGGTGGGGAGAAGCAGACAAGCTGCCTTCGGGTGCATCCTACCTCGGTTTGGTGCCTGCCTCCGGTGTAGCAGCAAGAGAAGAGTCCTCACCGGCCGCCGCGTTGCGGGCAGGCTGGGGCAAAGCAGGCAGGGGTACCCCACAGCTGCTGGGGCTGCCCCTGTGGTCAAAACCAGCCCCGTGGGGACATCAGGGCCGTGACAACCGGCGATGCTGTCATAGCGCAGTACGGTCTGGGGGCAGCATTAAGTTGTGACGCACTCGGATGGAAACATGCAGTTGGAACGGAGACACTCCGTCGCTGCTTCCCGCGCTGTGGGGCTGCGCTGGGAGGGATAGAGGGGTCTGCCATCCCGGGGGTGGTTAGCTGGCTGGGCAAGGAATGTTTTAAAAGATGCTGGTGCAGATTTTGATGTTGCTGAGTCGAAAGCGTGGGGCAGGGGTGGGTAGCCATCCCCCGCTGCCTGCTATTGCTGCCTGCAGCAGAGTGGAAGGTGACGCACAGGACGCTGTCCCTGTGGCAGCCCACCCAACGGGGGGAAAAAAGTCTATGCCCAAGTCACTCTGCTCTTTGTGCATGCGGGAGCCCCTCTGCAGTGGAGGGGAGGGGGTGACACGGGGTATGCACAGCAGGGTTGGTGTGCGCCAGGTGATGAGTTGTTCTTGAGCATGGGTTGTGCATGCTGGGCAGGCAGCGGGGGTGGAGGGGGGGCTGTGAAGGTGAATAAAGGACCTGACATTTGTACGGTTCCCACTGATATGCGTCCCTGATCTGACGGTGCCGTTTGTATCTGCGCAGCTGGGGAGTCTGGGTGCCTGGGGGACCTGACAGAGCTTTGTGGCTGGGTGTAGAGAAAGATATTTTGCTAAGGAAAAGTTGGGGAAAGCCAACAATTGAGCTTTCATATTGAAATGCTGCCAGGCACAGAGAGAGGGAGAATGACTGCAGGGAGGGCGCTTGGTGACTGTGAATTCTGTCTTGCAGAATGTCACGCAGCTGTGGCTGGTCACAGGGCTGGCAGGAGGAAGGGGAGCCTTGACCTGCACAGGGTATCTTGCAGCGCTCAGAGCCGAGCACTGTGTTGTTGAGCACTGTGTTGTTTAGCACAGGAACCAGCAGACTGGAAAGGGGATGTGTCTGTAAGAGTTACGATCCATAAAAGAGGCACCTCAGAAAGGGTTAAAACCCTCTGCTGATGCCTAAATTCCTGCCTTTACCCTCCTCTGTTACTTGAGTGCTGGGCTACAGCCCTCAGTACAGCCCAGTCTGTGCCAAAGCTGTGTCCAGGCCAGCTTGCTGCCCAGCTCCCCAAACCAGCACTGGATCTCCCCTCTGGTCTGCTCTGAGCTGGGGAGCTGAAGGGGGATGTCTCTTCCCTTCCCTGCTTGCATAGGGCTGTCCCCAGCGGCTCTGGTGCTAAGGCTGGGCTGGAGCATCAGAGCCACCTGCCTCTTGCCCAGTACAGCCCCCCACCCCTCCTGGAGATGTTTGCTAGAGCAGGACTTGGGGATGTCCTCTCAGCCTGCTTTTGGGAGGGAGGGCACCAAGGATGTTGTTGGTTCAGTTAGAAATCCCTCTGGGACAGTATATTCCTGGGTCTCCGGCGTTGTGCATGTCTAGGGCAGAGCTGGCTGGCCCTGCATGCTGCAGCAGTGAGCTCATAACCTGGTGATGACAAAAAGCCCCAAACACACTTGGGGTCGGCCGTGGTGGCATGGGGCCAGTGCCCTGCTTTCTCTTGAGCAGTGCTTGCAAGTTCAGAGCTGCCAAGAGGTGCCGTCCTTTTGGCCCAGGGGGAATGACTCCACGGAGCAAAGACAGCCCGGAGAGAGGGACCTGCTGAGCGATGAAATCGGTGTCTCTGGTCTCTGCTGACGTGGTTGTGAATTAGGCTTCAGGAGCCTGCACCACCTGTGCTTCCCCAGCAGAAACGGTCCATGCACCAAAGAGCCCAGAGTTTAGTGGGCTGATGGGCAGTGGTACTGCCACGGGACCAGAAAAGCAGGATGGGCTTTGTGGCTGGAGTGCATCGTCTCAGCTAGGACTTGGGCTGAGTCCACCAGCTTTGTTCCTGAGACTGGTGTCGGCTGGGGGTGGCGTTTAACCAAGCAGAGTCTTGGCACGGTTTAACTGTAGACGTAAAGCTTTGCATTGCCCTCTCAACCCCCCCCAGCCTCCTGTTTGTCTCTCGCTGTCCCCCTGCACAGCAGTGCTGAGCAGCCCCTGCTCCCTGTCTCTGAGGTAGGGGTACTTGGCAACTCCTGCCTGCAGTGGGCTTGTGGGATGCGTTGGGGCTTGTAGCAGGGCGGCTGGAGCCTTTTGAAGCCACAAGGCAGTTCAGCCTTTGAAGTGTGCACCGACAGTCCCAGAGCCCAGGTTTTTGTAGCGTGGTGCTGCCAGGCTGTTCTCTGGCACTGTGCCATCCAGAATTACTCCCCGAGCATCTTCTGACATCAGCTCATTCACTCGGTGTTCAGCAGCAATCCTCCTGCAAGCCCTGCACGGGGCTGGGAGCCTGAGGGCCGTGGTCCCCTCCAGTGTGGCGCCTTGCCCTGTCCTCCAAAATCCCCACTCAGCTGGCTCACGTCTCCCTTCCTTGGGGTGTGGAGCTGGCCCCTCTCTGTATTGTCACTGAGTCGCGTGGAAGCCAAGCCATGCGTCCCGTCCTGCCTGCTCTTTCCGAGGACCTTTTGCGCAGTTTCCGGTCCCCACTTCTCTGTGCCAGTTTTCCAGTCTCCTTTTTGTGTTGGTTGGTTCTCAGCATCTCTCATCTGCATCCCTGGCAGTGAGTAAGATCCCTTCCCTTCTGTTTCCCGTGGCAATTCCTTATCATCCACATTGCTCTGAGATGCCTGCTTCTCCCCCTGCTCTGCTCCCGAGTTATGTTCTGCAGGACTTCGGGTTGTTTTTTTCTCCCAGGCTCTTTCCTAGGTCTCTTTGCAACCCATACTCCTCTGGCCACCTCGCTGCCAGCCTCTGGGTGCCCCCTGCTCACACATCAGCATCCTGCCCCTCCAGTGCCAGGGCTGCACAAATGGGGCCAGGGTCTAATCTCCTCTTGGGCACTGAGGCCATACCCCCTCCGTGAGCCTCCTGTCTTCCCAGCAGACAAGTGAGCCCCGCTTTCTGTGTGCAGATGGGGTGATCCCTTTCATCTTCTGAGAAACATGCTGATGCTGTGCCAGAATTTCCCTGACAGGGAAGTGCGGGACGAGCCGGGTCCCTGCTCTGTCCTGGCTGCTGTGCCTCCCAGGGGAGTGATGGATGTCCCTTCCCCAGACACGGCTGAGGCCTGTCTGCTGGCTGGCTTTCCCGGGCCCCTGCACGCCTCCAGTTGTACTTTCTCAGCCACCAGCAAGATCTCTCAGCAGCAGTCTCCAGCCCAGTGATGGATGTTGACAGCTGCCTGAACAGCCTGTGCGAGACTTGATTATTTTCCTCTGAGGATGATGCCTTCCAGATCTTGCTGCGAAGCCCTTTGCGAGCGCTGTGTTGAAACCCTCTCCAGAGCCTCCCTGGCTGCAGAGCTGTGCCGAGCACTTCTGGCTTGCACCCAACTCAGACCGGACAAATGCTTGGGAGTGGGGCCCTGGAGCATCCCGCTGCAGGCAGGCTCAGCTTGTTCCTGTGCTGTGATGCAGGCAGCGGGTCCTGCCTTGCTCAACTTGGCGGTGTTTGGGCTGGCAGGGAGAGCAGGGTGCTTGGGGAGTGCTGCGGAGGGGGTAGGGACAGGCCGCAGCCACCCCAAGCAGCAGCAGCTCAGCAGTAGGCAAACACCCATGCTGCCTCGACCAGCCACGAGGTCCTTTGAGGTCTTCATGAATGATGGTGTGCTGGTGTCGCTGCAAGTCCAGGGCCAGCACCCTGCTGAAGTCTCTCCCAAAGCTTAAGCGTGCCCCTGGACAGCCTGCGTGGGAGCATCACATCGCTGTGGAGCACTGGGTGCTGCCACGAGCTCACCTCAGCCAGCCCAGGACAGGTGGCCGATGGCAGGGAGGTTGCCGGCTGTGGTGTGTCGTGGCATGGAGCTGCTGGAGGCACTGGGGCAGGCTGACGTCCCACCGAGCAGGATGCAGGCACGCACCACTGAAGTCCGGCCCAAAGGTTTGCTTTCCTGGGGCCTGGGCCTCCTGAAGGCCATCCCTTTGACCAGCCTGGGACACCCTGGAGTGGGGAGAAGTGGATCTCCCAAGGCACTGGAAATGTCTGGCACGCCTTGCTGTCATGCTGCTAATGCTGTGCCACTGTCGTGGGCAGGCAGAGAGGGAGGGGAGGAGAGGGCAGACAGCCAGCACCGTGTCCCAGCGCCGTGTCCCAGCACCATGCCCAGGGTGTGCGTGGGTTTGCAGGTCCCATGGTGCCCAGGAGAAGGTACCTGTAGCCCTGAAACAAGGCCAGTTGGCTGGGCAGGCCAGGATGGGGCTGGACCAGGATGAACTGCCCTCGGCTGCCTTAACCTCCAGTGCCCCTGAGCTGGCCTGGCATGCCCCCCTCTGTCCCTGGAGCAGCTCCCCTGACCTGGCACCACTCTCCTGCTGATCCCCCACTCTTCTCTCTGCAGGCGCTGTACGGCTCCATCAAGAACGAGAAGCTGCAGTGGGCCATGTGAGTTTCCCTTCCAGGGAATGCTGCTGCCCGGTGCTGGGCAGGCAGCGGGGCCACCCTGCTGGCACGGGGGGGCTTCCTTGTCCCTGCTGCCCTAGAGGCCCCATCAGCCGTGATGCTGCAGGGCTGTGAGGATGTGGGATGGGATGGGGGTGCCTGGAGAGCTGCGATGGCAGCACACCCCTGGCTGCCCTCAGCACCTCATTGGGGACCCCTTCCCCGGCATGCTGAGGGAAAGGTGCCTGAGACCAGCTCCCTGCAGCTTTGGCGTTGCTTTGTGCCTTGGCGGCCCTTCCTGGAGTGGGAGTGGGCAGGCTCTAGGCGGGCCATGGCTGTGCCTGGGCCCCGCAGGGTGCCCGCACCCTCGCCCACAGCTGCCATCTCCAGCAGCAGGAGCGGCAGCGCCCGCGCTGCGGGGATTAATCAGCCCGGTGGTACCGCCAGCGCTGAGCCAATGCGCTCGGGCTGCTGCCATGGAGACGCCGGCAGATGCTGAGGGGTTTAATTAGCAGCAAGCCGGTCTGAGGGAGGGGGGAGGCAGCAGCTCTGGGCTCCCACATCTTCCTGCCGGGTGGGGGGAGTGGCACCGATGTAGCCTGCCCACAGCAGCCTGCCCGCAGTGCGAGGGGCCATGACCCGGAGCCCCGGTGCTGGCGAGGCCTCCCCACCGCAGGCTCCCTGTGCCCCTTTGCTGGTGGCTCTGAGCCCTGAAGGAGTGGGGACTGCAGCCTGGGTCTCTCTTTGAGGGGGTTTCTCTCTAGAGCCTCTCTTCTGCCAGCTCCTGCTTGCGAGCCTGTACACCATGGGCCAGGGGGGCTGTGGTGGTGCCGAGCCCCCGGGCACTGCTCCTCCATGGCCCTTGGCTCATCAGCTGGGCTAGCATCAGTCCCAGCCCTGTCCAAAAATGCTCCTCGCTCCCTGGGGCAGGCAGGGCCCCCCACCCTGAGCCAGCAACAGACACCCCCATGCCTTGTCTTTTGAGGGGCCAGGCAGCACCTCAGCTGCTAGCCTAGAAGGGCAGGGGCACAGAGGCATGACTGGGTTTGGGATGCTCTCCAGTGGTGATGGGAGACTGCTCAGCCTGGTCTGCCTCTCCTGGCCTCCCTTTCAGAAGCCAGGCCTAAAAGTGGCACTGGCAACTGGGAGGCTTGGTATTTGCTTTCCCCAGCAAGGTAACAAACCCTTTCCCCACCCAAATCTGTGCCTGGCAGAGATGAGGAGGAGCTGAGAAAGTCCCTCTCGGAGCTGGCAGACCCCAACCCTAAGTCCATCAAGCGCATCAGCAGCTGCAGTAACCCCTTTCTGGACTTCTCCCAAGACTCCAGCATCGCCACCTACAAGCATGGACTGTTAGTACGCAAGATCCACGCTGATCCTGACTGCAAGAAAAGTAAGTGCTTGGGGAGCCCACGGGAGGGACTTGGGGCGAGGGGGACTGGCAAGCTCCAGAAACCCTAACGGGGCGTGGGGCAGGAGGTGCTACATGATGTCTGACTGTAGCATCAAGCCAGCCTCCAGCATCAGTCCCCTGCGCTCTCTCTGTCGGGCTGTGCCAGGCATAATTCAGCCCCCAGGTGTGACAGCCTGAAAGCCTCTCCCTGCCCATCCGCCCCCACCATCAGGACTGGGCAGAGGCTGAGACAGCAGCAGGCAGCGCAGCCCTTGCCCGCGGTGCTGGGAAGGGGGTAGGCGGGGAGGTGGGTTGGGCTCCCCAGGGGGTGCACCTTTGCCACAGGATGGTGGGGATGAAGGAAGATGTCCTGTGGTGCAGCAAACAAGCTGCACAGCGGGCTGCTGCTGGTTGGGTGCTGCCAGGCATGTTCACTGTTTCCACCGTAAAATCCCCTCTAAGCCCTGGCTGTCTAATGCCGCCTTGATCTGATTAGATGCAGCCGCCCTCCAAAGCCATCGTTACCTGACGGGCAGCACCGCCTCATCCCCATCCTTGAGCGGGGAGGCAGCGGTGAAGCCGAGCATGAGCGGCGAGGCAGGCAGCGAGGCGGGGAGCGCAGTGGCGCTGGCCCCGGGAGGCCGCAGGCAGCCCCCCTGCCAGCAGCACCATCTGCCAGCCACGTGGCCGGCACGGGCTCAGGTGCGCGGGGACAGTGCTGGCGTGCCGCCCAGCCGGGCCCGGCGTGACGTGTGCCGTGGCAGGGCTGGCTGGAGGAGGATGCGGGGGGGGGAATGCCTTTCCCCAGCTTGGTGCTGGGGCTGATATCTGGGCTGCTCTCTCCTCCCCGGCAGCGCCACGAGGGAAGCGTGGCTGGAAGCCCTTCCACGCCATCCTGAAGGGGATGATTCTCTACCTGCAGAAGGTAGGCAGCAGCAGGGCCACCTGCGTCCGCACCAGGGAGAGGGATTGTCCCCATCCTGGGGCGGGGGGTCACAGCAGTCCCCATGGCAGCAAGAGAGGGGCTCCAGCACATGGCATTGCAAAGCCTGGCCTAAGCAGACTCAGCATCATGCCTGCCTAAGCTGTTGCTTGGGGAGCTGGTGGCATCCGTGTTCCCAGGGTGCTCGGGCTCAGCCTGGGCAGTGAAAGCTGCTGCCAACTGAGGGCCCTGCATGCAGGGGCTTGGCTGGGCAGAGAGAAGGCACTGGGGCCTTCCCTGGGAGGGGTTTGGGCTGCAAATCTCCTGCAGGCACACATGCTGCCCAGCTGCGGGACAGTGGGGAACAGCCACTGTGCTGTTGCCAAGCCCATGCACCCGGGATGTGCAGCCTCTCCCCATGGGTATAGCACACGCTGGAGGCAGAGCCTGCAGCAGCCTGGTGGAGGGTGATGTCCAAGCCCCGCCACTGCAAGCCCTTGCCTGCAGTCCCCACAGCATTGTAGAGCTGACTCGTGGTGGGGTGCATCCCTAAGTTGGCTCTGAAATGCCCCGTGATTTGCAGGAGGAGTATAAGCCAGGGAAGGCGCTGGCAGAAGAGGAGCTGAAGAACGCTATTAGCATCCACCATTCGCTTGCCACACGGGCGTCTGACTACAGCAAGCGACCCAACGTCTTCTACCTCAGGACAGCTGACTGGAGGGTCTTCCTCTTCCAAGCACAGTGAGTCCTCCAGGATCACTGGCTGGGCCCCACGCTGGGGCGTAGGGGCTCATCCAACTGGGGTGGAGGGTGGGATGGGGCTTAGGGCCACGTTGCTCTCTCCTGTCCTGACCCTTTCTGGAAGGAAAGAGACCAAGTGTCAGTGCTGTGCTTTGCCCAGCATCTCTCCTTCCCACCCCGACGGGCTCACAATGGCCCAAGTCGCTGGGGGCAGAGCCCCAGGTGCTGCGGCGAGCCAGGGCCAGGCCTGGGGGACCCGGATCTCATCTGCAGGGCAGGTCCCTCTCCCTGTGCCATGGATAGTGCCACTTAGACCCCATCTGTGGTTTGGCCTTTCTCCCCAGGAATCCCGAACAGATGCACTCGTGGATCACGCGCATCAATGTGGTGGCAGCCATGTTCTCCGCGCCCCCCTTCCCCGCGGCCATCGGCTCCCAGAAGAAGTTCAGCCGCCCGCTGCTGCCCAGCTCCTGCACCAGGCTGTCCCAGGTGGGCTGTGGTGTAGGGGCAGCTGGGAGCATGGGACAGACCCCCTGGGTCTGCTGGTGGCACTGTACCCTGTGGAGGGACCCATGTGGTGCCATGTGCCCGGCTGCGTGCTCCCAGCGGGGTACAGGGCCGAGGGAGCATGGCCAGGGAGACACGGAGAAAGGGGGTGCTGAGGTTGGGGGCAGGCAGTGAGGTCTTGTTCCTGGCAGCTGGGACAGGAGACGGGTGATGGAGTCAGACCTGGAGGAGAATGTGGTTCCACACCATGGCTTGCAGGGTCCTGCCAGGGCCAGGACCTTGAAAGGCGACCGGCCAGGGGGATTAGCTGGCGCTCGTGCGTGCCAGGGCAGTTATTCATAGAGCAGAAAGGATTAAAAAAACCCACCAGCCTAGTTTTAGAGGGGATTAAATTCTTCTGCTTTAAGACTGCAGCCCGCCCCCCACAAGGCAGGAGCAGGTTGCCCCCAAGGGCCTGTGCTTTTGCCTGCCATTTAAAATAAAAAATAACAAACCCAGGAGCAGAAACTGAGATGCTGGCTGGACCTAGGAGAGGAAAAACCTGTTCTGGCCCCAGCTGGCTCACCCTGCTGGGGGGGGCAGAGCAGAGGGCAGAGCTGGGCACTGACGTGGTGCCACCCTTCCCCAGGAGGAGCAGGTAAAGAGCCATGAGACCAAGTTCAAGACGATGTCAGCGGAGCTGCTGGAGCATCGCTCCTCACTGCCTGAGAAGAAGGTGAAGGGCAAGGAGTATGAGGAGCTGAAGCAGAAGGAAGAGTATCTGGAGTTTGAGGTGAGCTGGGAGACCCTGCCCCCAGCCCCTCTGCCCCTGCCTGCTTGGCCGTCCTGAGTGATGGGACACCGCCCCCCCCGCCCCCCGCCCCCTATCAGCTGAATTGCACTGTGCCACTGCCATGCTCCAGGACCACGAGCATCCCCCCCCGCCCTGGGATGGTGGCTGGGGTGGAGGGACCATGAGCATCCCCCCACCCCAGGATGCTGGCTGAGGGGCAGTGCCCAGCTCACCAACCCCTCTCTCTGCTGCACTATGCCCCCCAGAAATCCCGCTACGGCACCTACGCCATGCTGCTGCGGGCCAAGCTGAAGGCTGGCTCCGAGGACTTGGCAGCGTTCGAGTCCACCCTCTTTGATGCAGCGGGCGGGGAGGACGATGGCCTGAAAAAATCCCGCTCCAGCCCCTCTCTCAACGCAGAGCCCTCCAGCACGGCCACCAAGGTGAAGCGCAACGTCTCGGAGCGCACTGGCCGCCAGCCCCCCGGCCACCCCCAGAAATCATAAGTGAGGGGCATCAGCTGCCCATGCTGCAGCTCCATTCCTGTCCCCCCAGTGCTGGGATGGAGGCCATGTGCCTGCTGGGACCCCGCATGAGTCCGTCCATCTGCAGCATGAGCTGGGGGGGTGACAGCCCTTCCCCAGTCGCCAGCACCAGCCAGGCAGGGCTGCGGCCCCTCTGCCGGAGACGGTGGCAGAGCAGGACGGTCCCTGGTCCTTGCCCGCGGGAGCTGCCCGCACCGTTGGCCCCATCAGACTCATTCCTGCCCCTCCTTGTCCTGCACTTGTCTGCAGGACCCAGTCCCCCTGCCCTGGGGAGGGGAACAGCTGAAACTCACCCACTGAGCTCAAGTCTTCAGTGGTTTAAAAAAAAAAAAAAAAAAAAAAAACCACCACAAAACAAAAAAAGACAAAAACGCAGCAAAACAAAGCCAGCGGCTGCTTCTCCTCCAGCTCTGTTGTGCCATGGGGGGCAGACAGGAGGGGGCCAGCCCTGGCCTGACCCCTCTCATAGGGCTGAGGGCCAGGGGAGCCAGGGTGATGGCACCTGGCCCCCTCCCTGCCACCCCAGCCAGCTCTGCACCCTCCCCGCTTTCTTACAACTTTTGAAAGGTTTTTGTGATACCGTTTTGCACTTTTTAGTACCAGATCGAGCTGACCACCAGGGAGGGTTTTTTGGGGCTACTTTTGATGCTTTTTGGGAACTGTTTAAAAAAACAAACAAAACCACAAATCCAGCCATGTCCTGTAGGCACTGCACTCTTGCGGGGGGAGAAGGTTTTTTACACAGCCTCAGGGCGAGACCCAGCCCCCTCTCCCCACCACCCCACTGCAGCAAGCTGAGTATGGGCTCCTGTGTGTGCTGATGTCTGCACCCCAGCCCTGCTCCGGCACCAGCAACCCTTTGCGGAGAGACAGCCCTGCAGCCACCAGCATTGAGGAGGCAGTCTTGGGATGGCAGCACGCATTGCTGTGCTTGTGGCTGCATGGGGGGCTGATGTGCTGCTGCTTCATGACACCCCTGGCAGCCTGGGCTGGCCCCTGGTGCTGCCTGGGTGTGAGCATCATACCCAAGGCATGGTGGGTGGCAGCGTGTAAGTACTCCTGGCAAGGGGAGGTAAACCTCAAAGCCAGGGTAGACTTGGGGCTCCCCGCTGCCCTACGGGGCCGGCATGGCCAGCTGGCTTTCCTTCCCATCCTGCTTCTCCAAAGCATGGCCAGGGCCTTGGAGGCTGCCAGCAAAGCCCCGTCCGCAGCGCTGTGAGGTCCTCGTGCTGCAGCAGCGGTGGTGCAGCCCCTTCCTTGGCCACAGGCTCCCTCCTCTCCAAGGTGAGGGGCAGGCTGGGGCAGCCCCCCACCACCCCAGGGTGGGCTGGAGGATGCTCATCTGGAGTGAGGTGCCGGTGGAGGAGTGTGGCTGCAGGGGTGCACAGGGAGGGGTCCAGGGACGGCAGAAGAGCTGCAGGCGGGGGCTGTCACAAGTGCTGTTCTCGGCCGCCCAGGACCTGGCTGGTTTCAGCACTGACTTTGTGAATGTGTCAAACTTTTTATTCTGCTCTTTTGAGTCTATTGCAAAAAAAAAAAAAAAGAAAAAAGAAAAAAAAATCCACCCTTGCCCCAGGCGGCTTGGGGGGAGGAAAACCTTTGTACAGCTTCTTCTCTCGGTTACTGAAGTAAAACTCGCTCTTCACTTCTTGTGTGCGCTGTCGTTTCTCCCCCTGGTTGGGGACAGCCCTGGCATGGAGGGATGCTGAGGAGGGGCCGGCAGCTGCCTCCTTGCTGCCAGACTCCCAGCCGCAGGCAGGGCTCAGGGGGTTTGGCACCCTGCCTGCTCAGGGCCGGGGCTGGAGAGAGGGAGGGCAAAGGCTAATGGAAACTGCGTCCCTTTATTCAGAAGAGGGACTATTAAATAAGAGCAGAGAGAGGCAGGAGCTGGCTGTGTCCTGTCCCCCCCAAGTCCAGGCAGCTGGGCCCCAAGTCCGGAAGGCACTTACATGGGCAGGGCAAGGTGGAGGGCGATGCGGCCCCCCCGGGCAGGTGTGGGGGCTGCCGGCCCCTCAGTGCACCTGCGGCTGCTGGCTGTGGGGCAGCTCACCCCCTGGCCCCGGCTTCAGGGCCAGCGCGGGTGCCTGCTCCTCCTCCACCGACTCACTGCCATAGGCACTGTCTTCCTTCAGCTCTGCAAAGCAAGCCCCGCGTGCTGTCAGTGATGGGGAGACTGGGCGGGGGGGTAGCACGGACCCTCCCCAGCCTCACACTCCCTGTACCTGTGCTTTGCAGCTTCTCCAGCGCCTCTGTTTTGTGGAGCATCCTCACGGCCTTGTGGAGACCCATGGAGTCCAGTGCCTCCAGCAGCCCCCCTAGGCTGCCCCCCGCCAGCTGCGGAGAGAGGGCACTGAGTGGGGCCGGAGGCCAGATGGGCAGGGGGGACGGGGGCACCCCGGCCAGGCACTGACCTCGTAACTGCGCAGGAGGCTGATGCTGGGCGAGGGGGTGTCCTTGTAGGTCTCCACCAGGCTGCAGAGCCCCAGGCGCTTGGCCAGCTCGATCCAGTCTGACCCGCTGCAGTCCTGGTTCAGCAGCTGCTCCAGCCCCTGCAGCGCCTCGCTGTCCAGCGACAGGACCTTCCCTGAGTGGGAGAGGCATCTCCATCATGTGCTGCCCGTCCCTGCTGCCTGGAGGGTCCTGCCCTGCCCAGGCATGGCGCTTTTGTGGGGAGAGGGGCTGCTCACCTGGCCAGGGAGCAGCAGGCAGCTCCACCTCAGGACCCTGCTGGGAGGCTTGCAGCAGGATCTCCCGCACCTGCAGGACAGACACACAGACATGAGCATCCCCCAAAGCACCGGCCAACACACCCTGCCTCCCCACACCATGGCTCTCCCCAAGACATGGCGGCGCACAGGCATCCTCACAGGAGCATCTCCTGGAGCTCTGCCCCATCCCTGCTGTGGCTCCCGTGGAAATGCTCCCAGGGGTTCGACCACCCATGCCATGCACCTTCTGGCTTCGAGTCAGGTCCAGGGGTGTGTGGCAGCGGCGCTGCCTGTGCCCTGCCTGCCCATGCCCCTGTGCAGGGGGCTCGGGGTTAGTGCCGCACTCCACGGCTGGGGCCGGCTCTCCCAGCTCCATGGCCAGCTCCTGCTCCTCAGGGTCGGCATCCGTGTCACTGCTGGCCTCCGACGAGGATGGGCTGACAGGCTCGTCGTTCTCGCACAGCACGTCTGCCCCTGTCAGGGAAGGCTGGACTGAGTCCCCAAAAGGGCAGGTCGTCCCAGGGCTCAAGGGTCCGCTCTGTGCCTGCGCACTCCCCAGCACAGGCAGCTGGGGCTGCAGGGAAGGGATAGAGGGCAGTGCCTTACCGGCTTTTAGAAGCAGTTTGGTGAGGGTGGGGGAGCCCAGGCCGGCAGCCAGGTGCAGGGGGGTGTTCTTGGCAAAGGTGAGGCTGTTGACATCTGCTCCCAGCTACAAAGAAAGGCCCGAGGCTTTGAGGATGGGCTGCCTGGGCGCTGTGCCCCCCCTGCCTCCAGTCACCTCTCAGACCACAGGGGACCCCCAGGGCCCCAGGGGAGGCTGCACCTCATCCCCATCCCACAGCCACCAACCCACCAGCACCCCCATACCTTCTTCACCAGGTGGGTGACCATGTTCAGGTTCTCCATCTCCACAGCCAAGTGCAGCGGGGTCCTCCCACCCTGCCTCTCCACCGCGTTCACGTCTGCTCCCTTCCTGACCAGCAGGTCCAGGCAGGCCAGACTCTTTGCCTTCACGGCCAGGTGCACAGGCAGGAGGCCTGCAACAGGGGGGAGAGGCTCAGCAGCCCTCCAGCCAAGCCCACAACAGCCCCACTGGGTTCCTGCCCATAGTCTCCCAGCCTTGCTCACCATGGAAGTTGGGCAGGTGGAGCAGGTATGGGACAGCCGAGCCCAGGTGGGCCAGCAGTGTCCTCAGCATCTCTTCATCGCCAGCCTGGAGCGCCAGGTGCAGCAGGGAATTGCCGTAGCGGTCCAACAAGGTGGGGTCGGCGCGGGCCTGCAGCAGGAGCTGGACCACTTGAGGCTGCTTGGTGATGACTGCCAGATGCAACGGTGTCTGCAGGACAGCAGCACCCCCTCAGCAGCGCTCGCAGGAGGAGCCAAGTCCCGCAGCGCCGTCCTTGCCAGCGTGGCTGCACTGTGCTCAGCCCTGCAGCCTCCCCGCAGCGGGAGCAGCAACAGGAGGCCCCAGGGTTGGGAAACAGGAGTGAACCCCAGGTAGAGGAGAACCGGCTGCTCTGGGAAACACGTACCTGCTGCAGGTTGTTGGAGATGTTGATGATCTGCGGGCTAACAATGACCTCGATCAGCTGCTTGATCACAGCCGTCTGCTCATGGATAATAGCGAGGTGCAAAGGCCTGCAGAGAGAGCGGGGTGGCCCCTGGCTCAGCTCCATGCTTCTCCAGGTCCTCCCCGCCACCTCCCACCCCCCCGAGCTCCCATAATGGCTCTGACGGCCAACAAGGCTCCCACACTCTCCCCCCAAACCCCTCGCGCGCTCACGTGTCTCCATTCTCATCTTGTGATGCGGCCAGGTGCCTCTGGACCGCCAGCAGCACGCGGGGGTCGGCGGTGACCGGGTAGTCGAGCGCAGCATGGGCATTGCGACGGGCCAGCATCCACAGCTGGCAGAGCTGGGCTGGGGGGCGAAGCAGGATGTCACCTCCAGTAGCAGCAGCCTCATCCACCCTCCTGCATCCCCCCGGGGCACAGAAGAGAGCAGCACCCAGTCCTGAAAGGTCCCCAGCCCATGCCACCTTTCCTGAGCAATGTCCCCCAGCCCTTGCTCCAGCCCAGCCCCCTCCTACCGTGCTTCTGCAGCTCCTTGCAGTACACGCTCTCCGCAGGCGCCTGCCTGTCGCTCCCAGGCCCCTCCGCCTCGGGGCCCTTCATCTGCACACCCCCCTGGTAGCCCCCCACGGGGTGGGGGCCAGGCGAGTAGATGCCGTTGTAGGCCAGCCCAGGGGAGTAGGGGAAGCTGAGGTTCCCGCCTGCGGAGCAAGGGAGAGGACGGGTGAGGCTGGAGGGGAGCGGGGACCCCCCAGGGCCAGGCGCAGCTGCCCGAGCAGGGAGGGGGAAGAGGTGTCCTCACTCACCTCCTCCAGAGCCGAAGCCCCCGGCCCCTCCGCCAGCACCCCCCATGTGCGAGCCCCCGCCAAAGTGCTGGGGAAACTGAGGCAGGACTTTCTTGCGCTTCCTCTCCACTTCTTCCTTATCTGCGGGGAGAGAGGGGCAGTGGGGTGAGGGGCAGCCCCGGCGGTGGGGGGCACGCTGGCCTGCCCGGGGGGTGCTCACCTTCCACCACCGGGTAGTAGGTGAACTGCTTGGAGTCACTCACATCGCCCCCCCGCTTCCGCTTCAGCTGCAGGAAGACGGTGACGGGACGGTCGATCTTGGGCTTGTGGTAGGGGGGCGTGCGGAAGACGATGGCATACTGTGGGCAGGACAGACAGACGTGGGGTCCCGCTCCTCCCTGGAGCCAGGGATGGGGCTCCCCCACCCTGCACCGCATGGCACCTGCCTGCCTCGGGGTATGGCAGGACGCCCCCCCGCCTCCCCCGTACCTGCTTGTGCACGTCAGTGGGGGAGAAGTCCCCAAAGGCCTGCCAGCCGTTCTCGTCATCCTCGTAGAAACGCACCTCAATGTCATCTGGGGAGAGAAGGGGTGCTGGCACCACCTGTCTCCCCGCCCCAGACAGGCTCTGGGGACACAGACCCCCCGGCCACCCAGATCTCTCCCACCACAGTCCCTCTGGAAGGTTTTGGCTGAAGGGAACGGCTTTTACCTTTCTGAACTTTATCACACAGCAAGTAGACCTCATCCCCTCCCCGCACCGAGCCTGCTGTCTTATCCATCCGTGAGATCTTCAGGTTGGAAGCTCCTGGAGACTCTGCAGAGCAAGAGGAGGCATTGGGAGCCGCTGTAGCAGACAGAGCATCCCTCACCTCCTTACCCCATCCCGCCTCATCCCCTCCCCGGCCTGGCCCCACACTCACTGCTGTCATGGATGGGGTCTGAGATGACAGGCTGGAGGGCCAGCGTGAAGTTCCCACTGCTGTCGCGGAGGTAGGCAGTGAAGCGCAACCGCACGATGCTCAGGTCCATCACCTTCTTCAGCTCCTTCGCCTCCAGCTCAATCTCATGCAGTTCTGCTTCTGTCGGGGCAGGGGAAGATGCCATCAGACTGGGCAAGGGGACAGAGCTCCAGCTCCCCCTGCCCATCCCCCATCAG
>VYZW01055704.1:1245-11378 GCA_013401315.1 Balaeniceps rex
TTAGGAGGAGTGTTGCCAGCAGGTCGAGGGAGGTGATCCTTCCCCTCTACTCAGCACTGGTGAGGCCACACCTGGAGTCCTGTGTCCAGTGCTGGGCTCCCCAGTACAAGAGAGAGTCCAGTGCAGGGCCACAAAGATGATGAAAGGACTGGAGCATCTCTCCTATGAGGAAAGTCTGAGAGAGCTGGGACTGTTTAGCTTGGGGAAGAGAAGTCTCAGGGGAGATCTCATCAATGTATATAAATACCTGAAGGGAGGGTGCAAAGAAGACGGATCCAGTCTTTTTTCGGTGGTGCCCAGTGACAGGACAAGAGGCAACTGGCACAAATTGAAACACAGGAGGTTCTTGTCTGATCATAAGGAAAGATGTTTTTACTGTGAGGGTGACTGAGCACTGGGACAGGTTGCCCAGGGAGGTTGTGGAGTCTCCCTCCTTGGAGATGTTCAAAAGCCATCTGGACACAGTCCCGGGCAACTGGCTCTAGGTGGCCCTGCTTGAGCAGAGGGTGTTGGACCAGATGACCTCCAGAGGTCCCTTCCAACCTCAACCAGTCTGTGATTCTGTGAAATGAGTAAAGTATTACATTTACTACTTGCTAGCCAAGATAACAAATGCTTTTTCATTGCCTCAAAATTATATGGTGCATATGTATAATGCTTATCTTATGTTGGTGATATATTAATCTGAATAATATGTACTTTTGGTTTAAGGAAATCTGTTCACAAACTCTTATAGCTTAAAACGGACTGCAAAAAAAATTAAACTAGTAGTCTGCTACTGATCCTGCAAAGCATAAAGTTTTGAAACTGGTTCATGAATTGCTGCCACCTGTGTATCTATGCCTTAGTGATATTGCGACTTTGAAATCCATTCTTCAATGATCTTTTCCCTAACACAGAAATGAAGGGATATTTACTTTCTTGATATATTGAAGTCTTTCTTGAAGAATATGAGTAGTGTTAATGCACAACAAAAATGGGAATGACTATAGATTCTCTTCTCTTCTTTTTTTTTTAAACTTGAGATGTTAATGAGCTGCTTAAGTGTCACAAGCACTTTTTGTTTCCTTTTATTCCTCTCACAGACTTTCACTGTTCTCTATATAGTAAGGAGAAGAATTGTCTTGTGTTTATACAGATAGGTTTGAGTCAACTGACTGTTATCAACTCATAAAATTTCTCAGACTGCCAAACTCTTAATTGAAAGCACTATAAAGGTTGAAATGATTTTTCAGATCATAGTTTGAACTGTGGAATTACAAAATTTCCTTCTTGAATTTTGACCCATTTCCCCCACTTCTGCCCCCCCCAAGCCTCTTCAAGCACAGTTAGAATATTTTCAGCTCAAGAATGCCAGTGCTAATTTTCTAATACTCTTCATATCTATCACAATAAAGAGCAACATTACTTTTAATTCCTTGTTTAAGAAAAAAAAATCTTGTAAAAGGACTAGCAAGCATATTTCCTCATCTGAAAGCTTTGAGTTATAAGTCCATTCGTTTCCAATATTTGAGGATATTTGACCCCATTAATGGCTGTGAACATAATAAAGACTGTGTTGTGCCATTTAATTACTTATATTAAGAACAAAATATATCACAATTAGTACATAGAGCACTAGAAAGATCAAGCTTTTGGCTGACAGAGTCATACTGGAGTGGACTTCTTTAATTTTTTTTTCCTTAAGCTGAATGCAATAGGGAGTTTATAAACTTCAAGTCTTATGACTGATGCAGTGCCGAAAGTAACATCTGATGTTGTAAGTTTTTTTAATAGCATGACAGAGCACTTGCCTATGATGGTTCCCCCCCGTAAAGAAGTATCTTTAACCTTTTTTGAGTTTTGGGTTTCAATTTATTGCATGTTCCAGAGTAGTAGAAGCACAACATCCCTCAGCTGTAACTAAGCTCCTGAGCAGGATAACTATAGTGTTCTTGTGTATTAAAATATATTTAAAAAACAACCAACCAACCACACACACACACACAAAAGAAAACCCAAACTTACCGTATTGCTTCATCATTTAAAGAGAATAACAAGAACTGATTATTTGTGATGTTTTAGGTGTTCTTGACTTGTTTTTCCTTGATCCATGGTTTCTCAGTTCTGCCCTGCTCCCAACACACCCTCAGCCATTTGTTCTAAGAATAAGTGCTTAATGTTTGAGAACAGTACCAGCCAGAATGCTGGGCTCACCTTCCTGTGGAGAAAATTGCTTGTTGATTTTCCAGTGACTTGGGAACAAAATTATACTACCCAAAGGTGGACTGTTGTCGTCTCTGCCTCTGCATAATATCTACTTGCTTGCTTTCTCAAATCATGTATTTATCAGGCTCCAAGGATTGCATCTGAAACAGTTTTGGAGCGCTATGCTTTTTTAAAATTTTATTTTATTTTTATTTTAGTTTTTCCCCCAGAACATGGAAGAAATCTTCTTTTAGAGGTTTCTACTTGATTATTCCCCACACACACACTAAATGCAATCTCTCAGGAGAAAATGTATTGAAGTCTCAAATTTTTGTTTTTATAAATTATTCTTTCCTTTTGTTCTTCTTGTTCAGATATTTAAGATAATGCAATGTAGTTGGTTAAAATATAAAGAAATCATACTATTGGTTAATTTTTACACTAATACTGTCTCATGCCTTCTGATCTAAAACTGCTTCAGCTAAACAGATATGAATTATTGATTCATTGATTGTTTGGTAAAACAGTATTTCCATTATTATTTCTGTGCTGCTTTCCCAGGAAGCCTAATCATTAAAGAAGCCATCTCAGTAGAATTTCAGACACAGCAATGGCATCAGCTGTAATCAGTTCAGTTCCTACCACGGCATCTCATTTTGCCTTACTACAACCAGACAGTGATACTGATTCAGAGCCTGGAAAGGGCAGAAGTGGCCGAGGTGCTGGTAAATCTCAAGCTTCAGGAGGAAGATCTACAAATGAGAAGAAATGAGAGAAAAGGAGAAAGAAGAAAGAACATCAGCAGTCAGGCTAATGAGGTAAAGGGATTTTCAGCTGGCAAAGTATATTTACTATTTGATTCCTTTGTTATGTGGCTGCAGTGTTTCTGATCCAATCTTAAGATCCAAAAGAATTTTTACCTTCTGGTGTGTACCATATCTTATTAAACAAAAATGTAGACCAAACTGCAGAACACAGTAAAATATATGCATGTCTATTGGGATGTCTGAATGTCTTAATCAAGACAGTTTCTATATATTTGTTAACATTCTGATTAAAAATAACTTACTATGTTTTTCAGCTCAGAAATCTTGCTTTTAAAAAGATTCCTCATAAATCCTCCCATGGAGGCTGTCTATCTCAGCATGAACAAACACTGCACACCACAAGGCAGATGGACTCTCAGGAAGAAAACTGGCAAGAGTGGAGACAAAGAGATGAGCAGGTACAGTTTACTGTTATATTTGGTTTCCTGAAATATGTTGCTCTATGAAGTTAAATCTCATGGATAAAGAGAGATGGCTGGGGAGAAAGAAAGAAAGGGTTTCAGTAGAAGATCAGACTACCTCTTCTGTCAAGTTTAGTGAATGGCTGTTCAGTATATTTGTAGCTTAGAGCCAGTACCTGCTGCTGCTTGCACACCTCACCTATGAGGTGTGAAATTTGGAGTGTGGTAGGGGGAGATTTATATAATTTGGACAAGAAGTAGAAGTATTGCCATGGGAGGATGGTGAAGAGCTGTGGTGGAAGCAAAGCTGGGGATGTTTTGGTGGAGTGATGTATGGATATACAGTACAGATCCATAGTAAACCAGGCTTTGTAAGTTCTGTTAGGCATGGAATGATTAGTACCTTTCTAGATAATCAAGAGTACTTGAACTCTGAAAGCTGACTATCCTTTAGGACACTAGGATAGCTCTATCAGTGTAAGAACCTCTGTTTTTTATTGTTAGAACTTGGTTTTGGTAATAATATCATTGTTAGTAAGATTCATGAATGCTTGAAGGATACAGTAGAGATAAAGCAAAGACTGCCTGTGCCTGTATGAAGGCCAATATAATGCGTTTAGTGTGTTTCTGCCAAAGCTACCACAAACAGAAATTACATAAGAAATACACTTGATCCAAAAGAGTAAAACAATCTTTAACTTAAAGAGATGGAATAGTTTGTTGTCCCTATGATGTCAGTTAGGAAGAATACTTGCATTTAAAACTAGTCATTTTGGTTCTTGACTCTTAAAAAGGAATATTTAAAACGCTGAATTACTGAAGAATGTATAGAGATTTTTCTTGTATGATGCTGCATATGAATTATTTGCAGTATTTTAACTATTTTAGACAAAAATAGCAGAGATGGACAAATAATTTCTTTTAGTGCATTTATTGGGTGATGCTTAAAGAAATATTTCAGTATGCTTTTTTCTAGATTCCTTTTAAGTGATTGTCTGCTACAGATTTGTTTCTTTTCCATATAACTCATTCACATAGATCCTCAGACATCTCAATTCACTGTGGATAATAAAGTTTGGGCTATCCTGATATGCTTGAAGATGCCCTTGAGAGTATTTAACTTTGAACAGACTTTTTTTCAAGGCAACCTGCAAGTAAGCGATACCAACTGGAGTTACAAAGTGTTTTGTGAAGCTACTGAACTTCTGTGCTGGCAGCTACTAGGATGTTATTTTCTTGTACAGAGATATCTTCAACTTATGTCTCACCAAAAAAGATTGTATTGAACTGCTTTCTGTTTAATTAAGAGGAAATACAGAAAGCTATATTGACAAATGATTAATGTTTGGATGCTGTCCTTGGTTTTTGATTATTGCTAATGCTTTTGTATATGTGCCTCCTTAAACAGTATAGCCAAGTTCTTAACTTTCTAGGCTTCTGAATGATTGTCCTAGCAGTGGAGTAATGACCTGATAATCCTTTTGAAAATTTCCTGAGCTAATTAGCTTCAGAATTACTTTTAAGGTACAGGTTTACTTTGTTCAGTACTTCTTGTATTCTGCATGCTATAAAGCAATCATTTCAGGCAAATAAGAGAATTGTACAGTCTAACTATTGGGTGGTAAAATGGTCAGACAAAGTAAGCTCAGTTATAAACAGTTGATTTTTATTCATATCTTACTGACATATAGGCTACACTCCTGTAAAAGTTGCCTTGGGATTCTTTTATTTTAAAAGTAACTTTAGAGTAGTACCAAAGTTGTAACATGATAGTTATGTTACAGTTCTGAAGACATTTTATATCCCTCTTTATAGAAAAAAAAAACCCAAACCAAAACAAAAACTAAATGCTATCATGAGATTCAAGGTTGGAGAGGAGATTGTTTGGTAGTACAGCTACATTTCAAACAGTTTTCTGCAGTCACAAGGGACTGAGCATAAAGAATGGAGGTACAGTGTGGACTGTAAATATTCTTCTGTCAAATTCTGTGTTAACTTTTATTTTGCTAGAATAAAAGTTTAGTGAAATAGTTGACATGGGCATGATCACTGTTAGAGTGCAGTGTTGATATTCCATAAACATGAAGGCTCTTGGGGAGAATGACTTTTTTTCTATCTTCCCACCACTCCACTGATTAGACAGTAAGGGAACCATAACCCTGAAATAAGCTTTATATAGAAAGGCCAGCATCACATACAGCCATGTGGCCACTTCCTGTAAATACTGACCAGCCTCAGCTATACTTTGCCAGGATGCTGCTTTATTGTCCTAATCAGTAGGTGAGGGATACTCTTCTTTTAAAGCTTCCTGGAGCCATACCCACAGGGAGTGGGATACATTACCCTGTGCTTCTCTCAGCTGCTGGATAATCATAGGGTTTTGCGAGATGACATCCAAGCACTTTAATTCTTTAGGATTTAAATGTACATTATCTCCTCCAAAGTCCAATATTCACAATAGCCAGTGTGCCAGCCTTTCTCCTGGCCTTTGCTGATATGTTTTTGTTAAACCTTGCAATTTAGGCTGTATAAAATTGCACACTGAGATAATGTGCTGGAGTGTCCCCTGGGGGGCCCCTTTGCTTTGTGAATCACTAATGGCCAAAGGGAAATGCTGTTGCCACACATCCTCTGACCCCTCTGTCCACTTGTCCTCACCAGAGGAACAAGGATCCTCGTCCCACCATTCATCCTTCTGGCAAATAACTCGTACCTCAGCGGTGCCCTTCCCGGGTTGCACTGTGGGTGCCTGCACTGCCATTTGCTGCCCAGGGGCTGCTGTGCAGAGCTGCGCCTGCAGCTGGTAGTTTTTTGCATCAGCTCTAGACACCCCCATGTTCATTTGAAGCACGTTAGTACCAACCAAAGACAGTGCAAATTTTCCTTGACTTTTCCTTTCCCTAGCCCCTGTTTTCTAAGACAACATAATACTTCAGCTGGGGTAGGCATTCCTTCTCAGTTTCCCAATGCGCTGGGGAAACTGCCTGGGTCAAATGTCCTGCAAATACCCTCCATGGCTGTGTGTGGGGCCAGCCAGGCGCAAGGTTTCTCTCTTACTCATTGTTCTTTCTACAGAAAGGCATTTCTCACTGGGATCTGCCGACCACACCAAATGTTTTGCACCAGGAGGTGCTGCTCTGTTATGATCCCAGTAAGAAAGGCACTTGGACTCTCTAAGGCATCATTTTAAAATGCTTTTTATTAGAACTAACACTGCAAGAAGAGAATAGCATAGATAATCTTACACCCCTTTAGATGGTAGGAACCCCAGGTGGCATAGCATCGAACAAGCCTCTGATTCAAGCACAGCAGGCTGTGCAGACCCTGTCCATGGAATAGATTCCCAGGTTACACCCCTTTTGGTCATTCAAGCTATTATAGGATTTTCTTACAAGAAAACAATTCTTGCTGCACTCCTAAATAAAGGCAAAGCCACGCAGGTGGCATAATTGCCGGTACCAAGTGGGAGCTGCCTGCAGGCTCCTCTGTTAGAATGAGCTGGCTGAGGTTATCCCGCAGCCAAGGGCTATGCGCAGCACAACACAGGCCTGAAGGCCAAGCCCTATATACAGCACAGGCCTGGGCCTTCTCAGGTTAACTGTTATGTGGATCACTAACTCCTCAATGTACAGCGGTCTTCTGGTCAGGATCACTACAACAAGGAACCATGAACTTTTTATATCTGCTATGCTTTGTTATATCTATTTAATATTGTCATCAACAGTTTTAGTGATAACTTGTTTTATTGTCCGCAATCTTGTTGCCCGAATTGTGTCAAGCTTCTATGTGGTCTAGTTGTTAAATGACTTGAAATAAAATTTGGCATGTTCATTCTCATCTTGAAATGCTCCAAGCTCATCTCTTCTTCTTCCTATGAGTGTGCCAAGAGCATAAGACTGTAGGGTGATTTACATCTGCACCGTTTTATCTATCTAAAGCTGCATTATTTTTATTGGGGGATGTTGCATGGTATATATATGTGTACTCGGGGATTACCCTACCGAAGTCAAGTGTCTTAGCCATTTAGCGGTGAGGTCCTGCTGTGGGAGAAGGAAGCTCCACGTGGAAGAGCCCTTATCACTTGTTGATCGTGTACAGGCTTATTACATCATTACCACTATTTTAGGAATATAAATTTTATAGAGCCTGTGTATAGCTTTTTAAGACTAAGGCAAATGGAGGGGAGGAAAAGAGAGAGCTAGTGCTCATGTTTGTATGAAATGCATTAAAGGCAGAATCAGTTAAATTACCTTGAAACTGAGAGTCTTGAGAAAGTTACTCTAAGAACTTTGTGCACGGATCTCAATTGCTTAAGAGTATTAGGTGTGCTCAGAGCTTGCCTATTGGACATGCACCCCTCTCCCCCCACCATCCCCCCCAGTGTATAAGCAAAGAGCTCTTGGGCTTCCTAGTGATCCTTTTAAAATGACACTTTTCATCCTTTAACATCCTCTATTTTTCGTGTTTCAGAACTTCAAGACTAAAAATAATGATTTTAAAGAAATCTCATATAAACAAATCTTAAAGATGGTAACTGTATTGACATTAAGATGTGCACAACTTATTTATTGTACACTTACATCACACAGTTTCCTGAAGATATTTTATTACTTATGATACAAATAGGTATATTAGTTAATACTGTCATATGTCACACCAGTGAAGCTTTCTGACAACTGTAGTGATATGTTTATTGAAACTGAAATTTTAACGTGGTTTTAGTGGTTTGGTCTCTTTCTCCTTTTTTAAACAAATCAGAAAGAATATGTTATTTTTGTTTCTTTAGCTGACATCTGAAATGTTTCAAGCAGACCTTGAAAAAGCATTGTTGATAAGCAAACTGGAATATGAAGAACACAAAAAGGTATTTGCGGGCTTCAGCCTAATGTAAAAGTTGTACAAGTTTGAGGCTTGAATCGTAAACATCATAGAATCATAGAACGATTGGGTTAAACAGTCATCTAGGTCCGATCCCCTGTCATGGGCCAGGGACATCTTCCACTAGATCAGGTTACTCAAAAAACCCCTGTCCAACCTGACCTTGAACGCTTCCAATGATGGGGCATCCACAGCTTCTCTGGGCAACCTGTTCCAGTGTCTCACCATCCTCATCATAAAGAATTTCTTCCTTATGTCCAATCTAAACTTACCCTCTTTCAGTTGCCCCTTGTCCTGTCACTACAGGCCCTGGTAAAAAGTCTCTCTCAATCTTTCTTATAAGCTCCCTTTCAGTATTGAAAGGCCACAATAAGGTCTCCCCAGAGCCTTCTCTTCTCTAACCCAGCCAAAACCAGGACACATCTGCAAACTTGCTGAGAGTGCACTCAGTCCCACTATCTATGTCACTGATGAAGATATTAAATAGTACCAATCCCATTACGAACCCCTGAGGGACACCACTTGTTACTGATCTCCATTTGGACATTGGGCCTTTGACTGTATCTTTTTGGATGCGGCCATCCAGTTAGTTCCTTATTCATCTAACAGTCCATCCGTCAAACCCATATCTCTCCAATTTAGCGGCAAGAATGTTGTGGAGGACCGTATCAAAGACCTTACAGAAGTCAAGGTAGATGACATCCATAGCTCTTCCCTTATCAACCAACACAGTCACTCCATTGTAGAAAGCCACTGGATTAGTCAGGCACGATTTGCCCTTGGTGAAGCCATGTTGGATGTCTCTAATCACCTCCCTGTCTTCCATATGTCTTGACATGTCTTCCAGGAAGATCTGCTCCATGATCGTACCAGGCACAAAGGTGAGGCTGACTGGTCGGTAGTTCCCAGGGGCCTCCTTTTTAAAAATGGGTGGGATATTTCCCTTTTCTCCAGTCACTGGGGACTTTGCCTGACTGCCATGACTTTTCAAATATGATGGAAAGTGGCTTGGCAACTACATCAGCCAATTCCCTCAGGACCCTGGGATGCATCTCATCAGGTCCCATGGACTTGTGTATGTTCAGGTTCCTCAGGTGGTCTCAAACCTGATCTTCTCCTATGATGGGAGGGACTTCGTTCCCCCAGTCCCTGCCTTGAGATTTGGGGACTTGAGAAATGTGGGAAGAGCAATTGCCAGGGAAAGCTGAGGCAAAATATTTGTTGAATATCTCAGCCTTCTCCATGTCAATTGTCACCAGATCCCCTGTCTCATTTGTCGGGGTGTGTGTGGTACAATTTCTTTTGTCTTCCTTTTCTGGCCAATGGACCTGTAGAAGCCCTTCTTATTCTTTGCATCCCTTGCCAAATTCAGTTCCAACTGTGCCTTAGCTTTCCTGACCCCATCCCTACACTCCTGGGCAGTATCCCTATATTCTTCCCAGGATACCTGTCCCTGGTTCCACTTCCTGTGCATTTCCTTCTTACACTTTAGTTTGACCAGGAGGTCCTTACTGAGCCATGCTGGTCTCCTGCCTTCCTTGCCTGGAAATTAGTTTTACCTTTTCAGTTTTCTGGCCTATAAAGACACTAATTTTAAAAATTCAACAAGAGATCCTCCCCTTACTTCCTCAGAAAAAAATCCATCATGCTTAGAGAGTCTGAGAATGAAAGCACTGACTTTTCTTTATGCCTTAAAGTGTTATGTTAGAGTCTTTTCCATTTTTGCTAACACGTTTTTTTCTCCCCTCTGTTTTGTGTTTAAATATTTTAGTTCTAATAAGCAGTCTACATTTTTCTCTTAGCTGATTGTCCTGGTTTCAGCTGGGTTAGAGTTACTTTT
>VYZW01055710.1:4734-14761 GCA_013401315.1 Balaeniceps rex
AGTTGCTGACATCTGAGCTGATTGATAATTGTAGTCTGCAGTTCTGTTATCTATGATCCTTTGGTATTAACTATTATCCTTCTTTCTTTATATTAATTTCCTATCACGTCAAAGTCTAGATTTACATTAAATTAGAACTATCAGTCAAAAAAGTAAGCTAGTGGCATTGAACTGTTGAGTAAGTGATGATTAAACACCACACAGCTGATCCTAGAGCTGAGTGAAGTTAGTGTTGCGCAGGTGTATAAAGTCTAGTTGTGCTCACTCGAGAGTTATGTTTGTTTTTAAATGATGTACACAGCATTGACATTACTCACCAAGTAGTGAAACAAATGCTGTACCCTTTTGTTTCCTGGTCCTACCAGCTATTTTTAGCTACCTTTGTAAATAACAATTTATCTAAACCAGACTTACTTCCTCTCGGGTTTTAAAGATAATCCTTCCAACATATCCTTCTTCTGGGAACCAACTGTTCAAAAGCTGCACTAGCCCTTCTTCAGGACCAATCACTCTCTGGAATGGTGGTTTTTTGCATTCACTCTTTTCTTTAGATATAAAACTTTTCTCTTCCATCAGAAAATAGTCTGCAGCACATGACTCGGTGCCTTTTGTGGTAGCCAAGAGCTAAGACAGACCACAATAAACACACAGCAATTAGAATGCTAAATATAAACACTGCATAATTAGTAGTTATAAATGAGCATGAATAAAGAAGCTTTAAGAATCAATAACTATTCTGATAGTGTAGGCAAGATTTCTGATGTGCTATTTATTATTCAGATATTTTACTCCAGGGTAATGTACTGTTCTCTTTAGCCTGGCCAAGCAGTTCAACTATTCCAGACAAGGCAGTACTATTTAAGCTTATTTCTGTCCTGTTTGGCTGGCCAGACAATTTATTCATAATCCCAGGACAGTACAGTCTTTTCCCACTGCTAGAATAACAATCCCTGTTGAGTTAACTGGTTTTTCTACTCGTGAACTTAGCCCTCTAACTTTTACTCTGTATTCCTATGGTGCTCGAGTTCAAAGAATTGCGCAGAAATGTTTGTCCTTGTTGTAAGGACAGCCCTCTGCCTCCGTCAGAAAGATTGTTTTTCTCATCTGCATATGCCCAAATATTAAAATACTAGTAGGGAATACGTTCTAAGATTATAAACCCATCCTTTGAAGCCAAGACTGGGAAAATTCCACTGATGATAATCTGTGTTTGTAATGCAATTAATTCCACAGTAATACATTTCTAAAGCATCTCCTTGCTGGGATGAATGAACTACGACGACCCCACATGTGAGAAATGCAGGGAGATCAATGTCCAGAATTATGTTAGTGTGGATTCTTGCAATTAGAGTCTGCAATTTGGTGGGCAACTTACCTGATGGAGAAGCTGTGCAGCCGTGGTCCCCCCGCTTACATTAAAAACAGTGAAAGGCTCCGGGCCTGGAATTCCATGAATTGTCACTTTGTAACTCACAGCAGCTTTCCTTTCCCCCATGCTAAACAACTGTTCAGACAACATTCAACAGGTTACTGAATGTTTTTACACAGGCATGTTATTTTTAGGTTGCTTAAAAGAAACTGTACGCACAAGTTTAAGGACCTTGACAGAGCAAAGCTATCCAGCTAATACACGTCTCTTTCTTACGCTGCAGATCAAGGCACTGAAAAAACCCCCAACAAACCAACCCCCAACAGACCCCACCCCACCCCACCCTACCTTGAAGCGGAAGAGAAAGAAGAAAAAGGTTTTCCAGTGAGAATACATAAACTGCCACTGAACAAAGGGTAGACCTCCATCGCTCACTATCGGCATTCTAGCTGAGCTCAGACTATTTGGATTCAGCGTACAAATTGCTGGATGAAAATCTATAGCTTCGTTTTACCCTCCAACCATTTACATTCTTCCTTTCTGCCCTAGTAATTCACCAAGATATGTGTTTGGCATGTATTCACAGGATAACATCTGCAACACATCTGCTGCACGCACAGTAGCTCAGGCGGTTTTATCTAACACTTCAGGAATCAGCAAAATGATAATATCCATGCTTAAAGTTACTAAAACACAAGTAACCCAGGTAACGTAACATTAAGGGCTATTAAAAAACCCCCAAAATATCACACCCATACATGCATACATACATACATATTGTCATATACATATTATACACAGACCTGTATATGTATGTATATGTATTTGTACATATAAGCATATAGGTGTGCACACACACAGATATAAATATGTATGTATTTATGCAAATAAGACTCCATCTTTTCCTGTGACAGAATTCAATTTTACTCTCATTATTCCAGAGTTGCTGGTAATCTGCATGTTTCTTTTTTTGTCCCAAATGCATTGCTTATGATTCATGCATAAAGGAATGCATGAGGCAGCTCTGAACCCTACTGCTCAACCACACTCCTCCAGCACCGAAGTTCTTGTACACCAAAAGCCAGATTTTCAAAAGATTTACCCTCCCACAGTTTCAGCCAGGTGGAAGAACCTTACTTCCATCAAAGCCCAAAAGAATTAGGCATCAAGGTACTTCTGAAAAATGTGCAGGTTTAGGGGCTAACACCTTTGAACAGTCTGGTTCCAGGTTCAGACCATAGCAGTCATTAAGACAAGAATACATGGCATTCACAAAATAATTAAATTACCATAGACGCAGGCAGAGTGTTTCCAGAGGGACTTTCTTCCATTCTCCGACTGTTTATGAACAAACTAGAAATTTCTAATGCTTCATTGTGCAGGTTATGGAGCTGGACATGTCTATAGCCTAAAGAGAAAAAAACCCTTCTGTAAGTTCTTTGCCACATCCTAGGACACAAGTCTCATAAATGAAAAACTCAAATTTGCTATATTTATAGCTACAATTTGCCACACCTATAGGATTTAAAGCACTGCAACAACACTGCATTAACATTCTTTGTTGTACACCAGCGTAACCCAAATGCTATGAACTGCTGAGTGGCTCAGAGAGCTGCCTACTTTTGTTTTGCTGTACTATTCGATATATTAATACATGAAATAGCTAAATATTAGAATACGAATGAAACAAGGATAAATTTTCACTGGCAAAATGCATGTCTATGGCCAGACCTCCTCATCCGCTAAGACTGTTGTGTGGTATTACAGTGGCACGAAGCGAATGGGAAAGTATGTTTACCGTTCTGCTGAAAAGCTGTTGGCAATATGAAAACTCCCTCCCTCAGGCATCCCCAAATGAATGATGCTTCCTCATCTCTCTCTCACCTTTCTTCACCCTTCTTGCACCTCTCCTCCAGCACCAGCTGCAAGAAGTACAATTCCCCTCTGCCCAGTGATCACCAGTTACAGCAGTTTCTTGGGCAAAGGAAAGGCAGGGAGTGAAACCACTCTATGCTTCCTAAGGGAGCAGCAAGTCTCAAGGTGAACACAACCTCACAGCCACAGCTCAGGATTGGAGCAACTGTGTACAAGATGCCCCAGTCTCTGCAACAGCACAAGATCTGACTTTTTACAAGTCACTGGGGCAGCCTCCAGCTCCCAGGGAGGCAATTCAATCAGCATCATACTGCCAGGGCAAAGTACGTTGTCTGATATTTGCTCCCTGTCTCCTCTAGAAAAATGCAACCAGCTGATTAAAAATATCCCTCCAGCAAGACTCAGTCCAGGAATCTGCTGGAACATTTTGGCACAGGGTGTCACTACAAACTATACTGTACCTCTTTTTAGAGCTTTTAGGGGAATGATTCTCTGAGCTGTTACAGCTGAGCTGTTATTTTCAACAACTGCAAACCGAAGAAAGACCAGATCTTCGAAGTGAACCCGGAAAAGGAACTGTTCATTCCACATGGGGTTGAGAGTGTTGCGATGAATGGGCTTCGTCCGGAAATGGCAGCTATCCAGAGGCATGCCCAGCACATCGATTTCAATGCATGGACTGCCCGTGCTATTGCTAGGGCAGACGTTCTGTCCGGACACAATCTGAAGCCGAGGAGTACACAGAAAAACCAATTAGTGGAGTAATTCTTTTACTGTCACGATTCTGAGCTAAATATTGTTTATCGCACTCCTAAGCACAGTTTGTTAACATACTGATTTAATTACAACACTCCCCTACTTTTGTAATTGCCAGGGCAGTAATTTCAGAACGAGAGCTGCTTCAACCCCCCCCCCATGCAGTTGCTACGGTATCCTTCCTCTGAAAAAAATACACTACACATCATGAGTGTAACCATTCAAGGCATCTGAATGTTAATCCAGAAGGAATGTACCAGTAACGTAGTCAGAAAGGATCAAATTTGCCTCTCCATTGCTCTGGGGTGATGGCACTGACCTCTGGCTTGCTTTGGCATACACAACACAAGAATTAGGTGTAGCAATTACCGTGGCTGGGGGAATTTTGATTCTTATGAATCTCACTTTTCTGAAACATTTCCTGGAAGGGACTAGCTTCTCAGAACACATTTTTTGGCCATAAATCCATGACTGATATATCTTGTTATAAAACCTTTTAAAAAATACGTTTTTAATATTCAGTACAGCTTTTCACAATGGCTTTTTATGTAGCTTCTCAAGTGTTCACAAATGTGTGAAACATCCAGGCACAGGTATAATTTTACACAGTTGTGTAGTCCCCGGGAAAATGCCTTCAGGACTGGGTTTCAACAAATATTGTAAAGGAAACAGTGGAAGTAACCATGGATACAAACCAGCCAATAAAACAACATAAAGACAATTATTTTCTCCTTCCCCCTCCAATTTCTTTTAGTTATGCTGACCTTCAGAAGTACAAGCATCAATTAAAGGTTCAATCTTTTCATACAGAAGCATGACTGTAACGCTGGTTAAAGACTGTAGACATTGTCTACTTCTATCTGTTCGGCTGTATGAAATTCCCTTTTAATGTACTTACTGTTAAAGAATATATAGCTGGCTCCTTATTATCAAGATCTCTTTCTAACGGACAAAACTGCTGGTACATGGAACAATTTTTATCCCACAGAACAGGAGGTTTCAAAACATATCCACAGCCACCATTAGCCTCAAACATCGCTGCATTAAGTTGCAGAGGAAGATCTGTGAAAGTAAAGCAGCCAAAACTGACAAAGAGCAATGGTACAATGGAAAAACTGTAACAGTGAAGAAAAAGACATGTTTTAAGTATCTTTTTTTTTTATTTTAGTTGTGTACTATCAATTCATTCTTGGTTTTCAGAGATAGCTGTAATTTATGTATCCAATCTATCCAATAGTTAATTATACAAAACTATAAGAACAGTTCATTCTTTTCTATCCCTTTCCATTGTCTTTATGCAACTGTAGGACTTACCTATATCTATTCTCTGAGAAACTTCTAGGTATTTGCCCTGAACTGCAGAATGAAAAAGCATTGACTGCATAGCTTTGTAGATGACCTAATAGGTCCCCCATTGACAAGGTGAAGGAACATAGGATAGGATAGAAAATGACCCAAAAATGTTTTGATCAACATTAAACCAGCATCCAAAGTGGCACTTATAAGTAAAAAATAGTTCAGTACCTTTTTATACTTGAAATTATCAGAAAGGGATAACAGCTACTTGAATTGGGGGAAAAAAAACAACCTTCAGCAATAAAATAAAAATAAAAATGGAAGGTGTTGCTGTTCAGGCACTTCTGTGCTGTCAGGAGATCTGCTGCATTGGCATAAAGCTCCTGAACGCTGGGATTGCTACTCTCAAGGACCAGATCGTCACAGTATGAAGCTGCTTGTGCTGGGGTGCACAGACAGGTACATCCCCTCATGACCGCAGGTAAAAGCAAACATCAAATACGAATTCACAGTTTAAGGACTTACTTCACATTTAAAATGTATTAAAATGCACATTCGTGTACCCATACCATCTGTTTGGTAGTTAAGAGCCACGAGCTGTACGCCATGGAGCCAGAAGACCAGTGGATGGGGATTTGAGGAGTCAATGCGCGTGGCAGCGGGATAGGTCCTCAGGAGCTGGCAGCTGGTGTGCTGGATCAGCTTCTGAGAGTACCGCCTGCACAGCCGCTTGGCAGCGTTCTCGTTCAGGGAGGAGATATGATAGCACTTGGGCGTCCTTATGATAGCACTGAGAGAAGCTGGAGAGTTGTAAGGAGAGCAAGGATCTTCCCAGGTCTGCCGCATCACATCAAAAGGACCTGGAAAACAAACAGTACCTTCAAGTTACAGCTGCAGATCCGGAGACTCCAACAATTCAATGTTTTCAAGTGAAGTATGTGTGCAGACTTTGGTTATGGTAGAAAAAGGTGATCCTGGAAAATGGCACTACTCAGTATAAGTGTCACATTCCTCCTTATACAGTAAGAACAATCCATGAGAGGAAACATAATGTTTAAGTATTGAAACAATACTGTGATTAGAGGTGCTAACAACCATTTTCATAAATAAATACTTAATTGGCATTTACCTGAATAAAATAATGGAATAAAATTCCATTCTTCTCATACATTTGACATGAGGAAGGGAGGCAAGACTGAAACCCATCTGCTAAGTCTCTAAACAGTCTAGAATTAGGTGCTAGACTTCTTCATTTTTAGGACGCTGGCCTCTAGAAGGGAATCTAACCTGTCTGCAGCTGTGCCCTCGGGCTGAAAGAAATGCAATGTTCCCTGAGCCAGAAAATGAGCACAAGAAAGGGTACAACCGTGTAACTTTCTGTTCATGGCATTCATCTGAAAGGCAGGGGATCTGGGTCTCATCCCTGCTCCAGAACCTTTTCTGTACTTTCTTTGTATATCTTTACATCTGTTCATACGCAGAAGTACAATTTCCAGGTTCACAAACTGAATCACCTGCGGAGCCTAAATACCTCCAAGGTGGAACATGGGAGTTCGCACGATTACACGTTTGGACTTGGCTGAATTTTAGGCAACTAAGTCCTACTTCAGACACTAAAAATCCTTTGCTGGATCCAGCCCAACAGTTCTGCCTTCCATTCGTACTTTGAAAATATTCATTCGTACCTTTCAAAATACAAACTTTAAGAAAAATCACTTAAAATGTAGTTTTGAATAGTTTACGAATTAGGGTCTTCATATTCCTGACCAAGTAATCCTATCTTAACATTCCACACTCAACACTTCAGCTATAATAGTGTTACTGTAATAGCTGCTGCGCTAACAAGAAACCATTCCAAAGTTCAAGATCTTACACATTGTAAAGTATTTGATCTTTAACAACTTGGTCTGGTACATGTGTTGGATTACAGAGTCATTCCACGTGACTGGTGAAAGAAGATGCTAACTTTACCTTTTCCAGATGCTTTGGCAAGAGTAGCTGACTCCCCAGGGCTCAGCCTGCCCGGATTGTTGCCAAAAATGGACTTCCTGCTTTTCCTTTCTTTTCCTCTGCTAGAGCCAGATGGGTTTAGAGTTGACAAGCCTGTTCCCATTAATGTAAAATAAATGAGCCGAAAAACATGACCAAGAGGGCATGACATTTTCCATCATATTTTACGTTCTTTTTGAAGGCATGAATACCCCGTTATATAGTACACAGGGCAAGCAGTGTATTTTTCTCTATAATTTAATTTTAGCATCTTTACATACATGCATGCCTTTACATACTACATATTAGGTACCTTTATTTAATGTATATAAAAGCTTACATGAAGCAATACAGATATACAGTTATCTCTCTGTGATATAACTTTTCTCCATTTTACTTTTTGGCTTGAGGAAGGTATTGGCTCTGTCTCAAATTACCAAATGGTCCTAATTAATACTAAAAAATTCTGCAGTAACAGTCCCAATGTATTCATCCTTACAATAATTTAAAAAAAAATCCTTTCTACAGAAGCAATAAATCTGTAGTGAATATAATGGAGTTCACCTAGGATAGTATACCTGCATAATCAAATAAATGCAAAAATATGATTTAAAGATTTAATGTAAAGCATAAAAGCCCAAATGCTGTTGGTTAAACAGTTTAACCTCAAGATGTTTTCAGCGTTATCTTCTTCTGTTTAGAATTTGTATTTCAACGGTGGGAAATATGGTAGGTGTGCAAAATCCATTAAGCATTTAATGGCCAATATGTACTAGAAGTGGAGCTGGAAAGCTCTAGTATAGCTATTATTTAAACATATGCATTCCAGAAAAATAACCATTAAAATCATGATCCAAATCCCAGTGAAGTAAACAGACTTAATCCCCCTTAAGGCCAGTTTCTTTCTGTTGACTTGGAGAGGGCACATGGCAGACCAAAATTAAAGTAAGTCAAACGCACAATAGTTATTCTGACACCCACAGCAGTGAGGTGCGGGATGTTCTCAGAGACCCAAGATGTGATATAAAACACAACAAAGCAAGTACACTGTTATTTGCCTAACTGTGACTCATAAAACGACCTTCATGAACTCACATCAATTCACAGCTGCCTAAAGATAATTCTGGATTTAATACTAATATTTCAACTACAAATGTAAATCACAGAGAGGACACATTGGACTCTCTTCTACTGAAGTCTGTCCACAGCTGTAGATTTTCAGCTCTCAATCTTTACGGCATGTCTACATGTACTTAGTAAAATTATGCTGATAGTTTCAGTGGAACTGCTTGCGTTAGTAAAATTGAGGATATACATAAATGTTTTCAGTATTGGAGATGTACTGTCTCTTTGGGCCAAAGCATACACGTAAACCACAGAAGAGGGTAGAAGCTGAGATCAAGGAATATGAACTGACTAGAAGAATGAGGAGTTATGCACTGTGTGCTTCCAGCACTATTTAATCCCAGTTTTCAACGGATCAAATGGAATTGGCAAGCAAGATCCATGTTTCAAAATCCTGTTGTGGAGACAGTCACTGAGGAAACAGACTAACCTCATGAACGACCAGAGAGCGCAATGCAGAACACCAGGGTTAACTGAACCCAGCGTGATGGCCACAGGGTAAGCTGCAGCTGGGAGTTTTCTTTCAGTCTTTCTCATGGCCGTGCTTTGCATGTGACATGCCTCCTCCGAGAGACAAGCTCCATTTTTCACCCTAATTTAAACTTGACTCCAAAATATAGCATCACCTATTCATAGAATCATAAATTCATAAAATAATGGAGGTTGGCAAGGACCTGGAAGTCATCTGGTCCAACCCTCTAGTCAAAGCAGGACCAGCTTAGATCCCACCATATTGCAGATAGATCCCATCATACTACCATAACGACAGAGTAAACGTTTTGTATTTCCCTACAACGCCTATGCTATATCCTTCCAGTTACAGAATTTAGTGTCCGTCTCTCATGTTAGATATAACCACACTGCTTTATTGATTTAGATTTTTAATCCAGAGGATGGCAAACTTCCCTGCCTTCCTTATTCTAACCATGCTAAAGTAACAGGTTAAACTGTAATTGGCACCTTCTCACCATGTGTTTCAGACCAACACTCAGTTAGTCTGCGGGTTTGCAGACCTTGAAAAAGAATTTACGGTACTTTTGTATGTAGGACGCCCTTTTTTATTTCACTTTAATGTCTTGAAAAGTGATACCATAGGGGCAGATAGTCTGATACAATGAAGATGGTGATTGAATTTCATGCTGGTTAGCTCAGGTGACTCACTGCTCTCTGCACTTGATTGTGCAGATCCTGTTTTTACGTACTCAACTTTCTCTACTCATCGTGTAAGGATCCTCAGCACCAAGGCAATGAGCCGTGTGCCAGTTGGTTATAGCAGTACTGTGCTCAAGTATGCTTCACTGCCCTCATCTTGGGTGACCCAAAAGAACAGACCTTCACCCTCTTAGATAGTGGTATGATGATATCCAACAGACTGAAATGGAAGTTAAGCAAGGACTGTCAAAACCAACTGAAACAACAAGAGCTGCGGTGGGTTCCTTGTTACCAGAGATTTTATAAACAAGAAATATTATTTTCTCCACATGATAAATTCTGGTTTGACCAGGGAGCACTTAGGGAAGTCTGTGTTACTCAGTAGGTTAGGGCAAATGAACATAATGGACTTTGTCCTTTTTTATAGTCACAAATCAGTGATTAACATTCAGGGACATAGGCAAC
>VYZW01055714.1:2904-14832 GCA_013401315.1 Balaeniceps rex
CTTCAGAAGGAACAATCTGTTTTCAATAAGCCTTAGGAAGTAAGGCATTCCTAATAAATACCCTGTTAATTTGTTTGTTTTATATTTGACAGTACAGTCTTTGGGCAAAACCATCCAGTTTAAAGTAAGATTTTTTTTTTTCCATTTTNAAAAGTCTCAAAAAATAAATTGGCAATCGATTAGATGCCAGAGTAAAAATTCATTTGGCTTCTGGTCTGTAATGTTGTAGAACCTGAGCTAGCCAAAAAATTGTATAAAGTCAAGCTCAAAAAGATTGTTTTATTTGCAATTGGCAAAAATTGGAGTTTTTGTTTTCAAGAATTTCATCATCTTGCTGTTTCATTGGAAAGAACTTTCTCTGTAAGCTTCAGAGAGATCAGATTTAACTCTCCAGTGACAATGTAAGGTATATAGGAATTTGTTGTCATTGATTGGAAGAAAGTTGTATGCGATCATCAATAACTCCTTCGAAAACTTACCTGCCCACCCTGTGTTATCCCTCCTTCCCTCTGTAAACCTGTGCTTAAGTTATTCTTGGTTAGACATGTGTTGTAGTGGGATGAATGGGTCTCGGAACGTGAAGTACTTAACTTGGTATCAGTCAGCCTTTNNNTAACTTGGTATCAGTCAGCCTTTGGAGTGACTGCAGATAAATTCTGTGGAATAGATTTCATTTCTATCTTACCTTTTCTTTAAGCAGCTGATTTATTGTGTGTGCCTTCTTTCTACTTCTCTCATACAAAAAGATGTATGTATTTAAGGAGCAGCCATTTATCTTCCTTTTTAAGTAGTTACTGGAATTTGGCAGGGTTTTTTTTTCTGTCCAAACACAGTAAGTATTTTCACAGATATGATGTACTGCAGTATGGAAGATGAGAGTAACACTTGTGTGCTTGTTAGTAATGCATACTTGAAAAAAGTCAGACATAGTAGGTGAAGTTTCTTGTTCTGGGGTTTTGCTGTCCCAGCATTTTAACAAAACCAGATTACCTTTGGTTGCATTCAATTTATTTTTCATACTTTTTTTTACTAGGCTTTATCCTGTATAGGAAAATATTTCTACTTGTTCAGTCTTTGAGGATAAAAGTCCCATTTAAAGAGGGTACCGGATAATCCTGTATTCATCACGTTAAATAGAGCATAAATCTTAATTATAAGTGAATATGTGTTTAATACTTTATGAGCATTTGGATGTACATGAAGAGTTACTGATTATGGTTGGGTTTTTAGTCAGGTTTTCTACATGTTAGTTATAACTGAAGACATAGTATTTTATAACACTTGATATGAAGAAACAAAAGAAGCTCAGTTCCTTGGGGGTTGATTTAGGGAAAGACTTTCTGTTTACTTTGTACTATTTCTATAATAGTTACTAAATTTTTAAATATTTTTAGTAATCTGTTATCCTGTTTCTTCAATCTGTTTTTCTTGAGTTAGTGCAGGTTGTGGTTCTCCAGCAGTTGTGTCTCATCCTACATTAGCAACTCATAAATGCTTCTCTCATAAGCATTTAGACAAATCTTTACTCTGTTTTGTAGCTGAAATGAAGACTCCAAAACGTAGGCAGCCGTTTGTCCCATTTGCTCTAAGAAATCATACTGGATGCACTCTGTGGTTTGCTACCCTAACTACAACACCTACCCGGTAAGAAACTGTTGTGGGATCACTTTGACAATATTTGTCTGGCTTCTCTTCACAATGTCAGCCAAACCCTATTGTTTTCAGTGCTCTTGTTTTCTTGCAGAGAAACATAGGCAACTTCCAGTCTTTCTTAGTTAAGAACCCTTTCTTTGACAGTGAGATTTTTTTTTTTTTAGTAGTAAAACTAAGATTCCCCCCCCCCCAAGAGGCCCAAGAGAATTTGAAAACCAGTCAGATACGTTCATGATGTATATGTGTTTACTGCAGGTCCTATAGACTGAGGCAGCACTTGTTACTTGAAGTAGTTGTTTTGTCAGTTTGTAAAATGATGTGATTCTCTTCACAGGGCTGCACTGTCTCACAGTGGGAGTCCAGGTGTTGTTCCTGAGGAAAACGGGACATTGCTGGATGATGCCCATAATGTCAGTGAATGGCAAGAAGTTATCACTGGGGAAGAGATTCCATTTGAATTTGAAGCCAGAGGGAAACTCAGACACAGGTGAAGGGACCAGGCTGTGAGATGTGTTTTGACACACTCATATATGGAACACATAGGATCATAGTTTTGAGGACACTAGCAGATATTAAATAAAAAAGTGGATATTTTTTTAAATCTCCTGTTAATGTTTTGGTTTTAAATATTTAAAACTCATATATAGAGTGAAATGATCAGTTGTCTAGTAAGCAGCATATATTGCTATTGGTGGCAGCCGTTCCTAGGTGTGAGTTGGATCATTATGAGCTTTTAGGACTTAGGGGCCTCAATTACAAATCATATGTCCTTCATTCTAAAGGACTGAGTGGGGCGCCATTGGTTGTTGAGCATAGGCATTATCAGTGTTAAGAACTAGAAGAACTTGTTAACAAATATGTAGTGTGCTTTTGTTTATATGACATAGTTGTACTTCTGTAAGTTCATTAGGGAAGGTGGAACAATTGAGCAGACATAAAATCAGGTCTGTCTTTATCCATGAAATGGAAAAACTCCTGAGACTTTTTTTTTTAAACGCTTCAGTGAGATTCTTTATTCAGAATCCAGAGGATGCTCTTTGTTTGAACTGTTTGGCATTTACACTGTAAAATAATGCTTAATAGTAATTTAACTTGGTCAAACCTGGTAGGCACACACACGATCTAAGGATTCATCAGTTGCAAGTGAGAGTAAATGGCTGGGAAGAAGTCAGTCCGGTATCTGTAGACAAAGTTGGAACGTTTTTCCGATACGCTGCACCAGATAAGAACTCATCCTCTTCGACTGTAAGTTCTGATTTGGAGTGTTAGTTTTAATAGAATATGTAATTTGAGAGTAATGATGTCTCCAAGATTTTGATCTTAAAGCAGCTGCTGTTGTCTGATTGTCTTCTTTCCTGTTAGCTTGGATTGGGAGAGTTTGGAGATGCTGGGTTTCTAACTGGCAGTTTTATGCATAACAAAAACACTAAGAGAGTAGTCAGCAGTTAGTCTGTGCTTAGCAGTCAGAGCTTCCAATGACAGAAGTCACGTATTAGTGACAGTGTCACGGACTCGTGGAGATTGAGCTTTAAATCAGCACAGCATTTCAGCAGCTACTTTTATTTCTTCTATTGCGGGAATGCTTTTCATGTGTTTAATTTAGTTAAAATAAACAACACTGCCAATTTCCTGTAAGCCTAGAGATTGTTGAAGTATGTGGCTGCTTAGACAAAATATACTTGTCATGAAGGAAAAATGCAATTGTAATAATTAGCAGGCTGGCAGTTGGTGGTTGAGGCTTAATGATAAAAATGATCTTGTGGATTTCAAAACTAAGTTTTGAGACTAGCTACTGAAAATTGTTGAGCACTGGAGAAACTGGAAGTTGAGATCTTTTTGGTATAAAACAGGATTAGAATTTAATTTCATGATACTACTGACAAGAGCCAGTAGTCTCTTATTTGAATCATTTCTGATGTTTTCATATTGAAGCATAAAAAGCACCATCTCTCTCTGTAACTTGATTCTTGAAGGAAAAGGATGCAAATTAATGAGAATTGCTGTTCAGGAACATCTTCTGTCGCTTTTTTCTTTTTTTTCAACAAACCTTTTTCCTTCAGCTTTGTTTCTTTTTAAAACAGTGTTACAAACGGGTTTTGCTAATATAGTTCTGACACATTTTCCAAGCTGTATTGAAGATCAGAAACACAAAGTGGTGAAAGTATTTAGTTTATTCTTCTGTAGTAATGTTCTGTATTACAACTGAGAGTAATATCTTAGAAGTTGAACAATTTCAACTTTCTTGTTTACTTTTCTCCCAGCTTGGAAGCCCAATAAGTAGAACAAATATAATACATCCACAAGTCTACGTGAGTATATATTTTCATTTTTTGAGAGCTACTAAATAAGGCTAGCATAATTCTACAAGTGAACTGGCTTTTCCATCCTTCTAGAACCTTTTCAATGGGAAGGAAACAAAAGTCAAGCAAACAAAACGAACTTTAAAATCAGAGCAAGTATTTAACATGACTTACCATTCCTCACCAATGTAAATGGGTGTTTGAAGAATGGGTCTTAAATTCCACTATGTGAATTCCAGCACGTGAGCCTGTATAAAATGTGGTTTTCAGGATCGAAGTGGCAATGATTTTGTGTAACGTAGGAGATAAAACACCACAGTAGAAGGGCAGCTAAGAGTGAAGAAAGTATGACTATTTTAAGAAAGCTCCACCTTATTTTTTAGTTTTGACAGATAGGAGTGATGAGTGACTGTTAATTATATGAGGCTTGGCATTCAAACTCCATGAATTTATAAAATAATGTAATATTGAGATAGCGTATAAAGTGTTCTTTTAGGGTCTGTGTTGCTCTTATTTGAACTTGCATTGTTTTGAAAAAGATAATGGAGTTACTAGTATTTAGAATTGCTTTTTCATAGTTAATTTTATTGTGTTTTGAGGAGGAGGTACAGGATTATAAATCATGATTATGAAACTGTATATACCTTAGGTATTGCATGTGGTTGGACTCACTTGGCAAGATTTTACTCCAGCAGTTACTGCTTCAAAACTGAGGTTCCCTCTTCTAGGTATAATCATTACCTGAGCTTTTTAATGCTTTTAAATATCTTCCAGTTTTCTTCATTGCCTCCAGTTCGTGTGGTATTTGAAGTTACCATGGAAGGTAGCGCTCGGAAAGTGATAACAGTGCGCTCAGCCTTGATTGTGAAGAACAAGCTGGAAACACCAATGGAACTAAGACTAGATAGTCCTTCTGCTCCTGACAGTAAGTGTTGTATATTCCTTCCATACTATGGGGAATCTTTAGTTTTCTCCCCAAGAAGATTCACCACTGCCTCTAATGGTTAAGAATGAAATAGACCTCCCTGGAGGAGAAATGGCTAATCTTAAGAAGTGATCAGCAGGGTAAGCGAGAGAACCCAGTAGGATTTTTCCTTTATTGTTCAGGTAAATGGGGAAAGCTGAGACTCTGTAAAGACTGAATCTTATTTCTCTGTGTAGCATGTTGTATCTTTCAGCAGTAGTCTAGAAGGTTTCAGGTGTTAGCATGCAAAGGTGCAATTTAGAAAAGTAGTGATATGCTGATAATGTACCCAAAATGTAATGAACGAGGTCTTTTTGAAATAAGCATTTTCACTAAAGCATCCAAGGAAAAAGAATTTTAATTCCAGCAAGTTTTTAGTCTGTTTCCAGTTTCAGATTTACACACCTAAATTTGCCTCTGCCAGATTGTTAATAGGGCTTAAAACAACAGGTTAGTGTTTGAAACATGCGTAAAGTAACCTAGTGTTTTATGTTAAAACGAAACATGTTGCTTCAAAAATTTGAGATTTGCTCTTTGAAAATTTTATGCTTTTCAGTAAAGGGGCCTGTTTTGCTATGTGTATTTTCTTCTCTGATTGCAGAACCTGTAGTTCTTCCAGCAGTTATGCCAGGAGATTCCTTTGCTGTTCCGTTACATCTTACATCTTGGCGTTTGCAAGCCAGGCCAAAAGGAATGGGAGTCTTTTTCTGTAAGGCTCCAATTCATTGGACTAATGTTCAGAAGACAGCAGAAGTATGTAGCAGCAAGCGAGAGTGTCATTCAATGGAGTCTGAAAATAGCCGATTTTTCAGGTAATTGAGAACTAATTATTTCTCTGTAAGCTGTGTTACCTTCTTCTGGTAAATGAAATACTGTGAAAGTAAATAACAGGTGTTGTGGTTTAACCCCATCCGGCAGCTAAGCCCCATACAGCCGCTTGCTCACTCCCCGCCGGTGGGATGTGGGAGAGAATTGGAAGGGTAAAAGTGAGAAAACTCGTGGGTTGAGGTAAAGACGTTTAGTAGGTAAAGCAAAAGCTGCACACGCAAGCAAAGCAAAACAAGAAGTTCATTCACCGCTTCCCATGGGCAGGCAGGTGCTCAGCCGTCTCCAGGAAAGCAGGGCTCCATCACATGTAACAGTTACTTGGGAAGATGAACGCCATCGCTCTGTATGTCCCCCCCTTCCTTCTTCTTCCCCCAGCTTTATATGCTGAGCATGGCATCATATGGTGTGGGATATCCCTTGGGTCAGCTGTCCCGGCCGCGTCCGCTCCCATCTTCTTGTGCACCCCCAGCCTGTTCGCTGGTGGGGTGGGGTGAGAGGCAGAAAGGGCCTTGACTCTGTGTAAGCACTGCTCAGAAATACCAAAAACATCCCTGTGTTATCAACACTGTTTCCATCGCAGATCCAAAACATAGCCCCATACTAGCTACTGTGAAGAAAATTAACTCTATCCCAGCCAAAACCAGCACAATAGGAAAGAAAATACTTAGAGGTGAAAGCTTTTGCAGTTTAATGGGATGTTTTGTTTGGTCTGTTGAATAATGAGAAAGCATTGAGGTATAACCGCTGTATTTCTGCAGGGCTCCTTGAAGCCCCTTTGACAGCGGCTGTTTGCAAATGTCTGAGAATACAAAGCAAGCACACTATTAATATTTATTGTAAAAAAGAAAAGATTAGAAAATAGAATGTGGATTTATGTTAAATTATCTAGTCTGTCTCACTGAGAATAATGAGTGGTTTGCCATAGTGTGTTCGCAAATACTCGTTCTTTGTCCTGAATGTCCTTTACTCTGGTGTAAGCCCAAAAATGTCGCTGCACAGTGAGGACTTAATGGAATTTTGTAGTTATCTGATATGATGCATTTAGGGATGCTCTCAATTTAGGAATAGAGATTATGGAAGTTGTTTCAGGAAGTGACCTTTGCATACTATATAGTTACTGCTGTGTGTCAGTTCTGTAGTTCATTTCTTAATATGCTGGTTTTGAATGTATCACAGGGAAGAAAATTAACAAATTATTTAAAATGAAGGTTTACTTACCCAATTTTTTACCTTAACTAATTAAAAACTGAAGTGTCAGGTGGCCAAAGCAAGGATATATCTACTGGGAAGAAGGACACGTTCAGCATTTGTGTTTAAGAACATGATTACAGTTTAGTTTAATAGTTAAAATCTCTTTATAGTAATAGTTGATAACATGTTTTCTGTGAGTTTTTGGAAGTTGGTTTTAAAGTTCGTAATCTGTAAAAGCAATTTTCTGTTAGGTCTCTATACAGATGAGTTTTTTGAGTGACTAAATTAATTCTTTGCTTAAAATCAGGAAACTCGTTGTGCCTTAATGTTAGGCATAGATACAAAATACCTTATAATCAAACTCTAAAGTGATTATGTGGAGAACAATTCTAAATGCTGGTTTTGCTATCAGTCCTGAAGTTACAGCGTGTTGTGGGATTTAGTGCAATATACAAAGACAGGGTTCAGTTATTCCGTTGAGTTCATTGACTTCTTTTCATATATGTCTGCCTTACAGGTTTTGTGTGGCTATAAAGAAAGAAAATTACCCGGATTACATGCCTTCCAGCATATTTTCTGACAGTGCTAAACAGATTTTCAGACAGCCTGGGCATACTATTTATCTCTTGCCAACGGTGGTAATCTGTAACTTGCTACCTTGTGAACTCGAGTTCTATGTTAAAGGAATGCCAATTAATGGGACGTTAAAACCTGGCAAAGAGGCAGCATTACACACAGCTGATACATCTCAGAACATTGAGCTTGGTAAGGTTCTTTTTCAGATACCGCTTTCTGATCCTCCTAGAGGAGTACCTCAATATAACTGTTTCTTGTACAAGGAACTGTGGTGCAAGAACGGAAAAATTGAAAAATTAAAAAATTGAAAACATTTATATGATTATTTCATTAGGTTGCAGGGTTTATTATAGTTGTTAACCAAGTGCACGTATCCAAAAAAATACTAATATTGCCATCATTCCCCCACATCTGTCAGCTATCTTGGTCTGTTCCTTACTTGGCTCTTTTCTCATTTTCTTGAGAGTGGAAACAGTGGAAACTGGAGAGAACAATGGTAAAGAAGGGAATAAATCAAATAAGTTCCCAAAGTTTTGGGTGGTTTTGCTGTTTTCTTTCTGACAGAAAAAGCTGGTGTTGAGAGTGCGTATGGAATTATTCAACACTGGCTGGACTTCTGATGCCTAAGGCAGTAATTAACCCTAAGCAGGGTTCTTTACAGAACTTTTTTTGCTGCTTGTGACTTAAATTGAGGCATTTAGGTCAGAGGTCACTACACTGGGCAGATTTAAAAGTTAATCTGGGTAAGCTATATGAAATACTCGGAAAGATCAAGCCATATGGAACAGCAACCTGTATGCTTATCAGAAACTAATGTTTCTGTGTGGGTGATGTTTGGTTTTGTTTTGTTTTCATAGGAGTATTGCTAGAAAACTTCCCAATCTGCAAGGAGCTGTTGATTCCTCCTGGCACACAAAACTATATGGTGCGGATGCGATTGTATGATGTCAACAAACGACTGCTAAATTTGACCATAAGGATTGTATGTCGTGCTGAAGGTTCTCTAAAAATACTAATTTCGGCACCATATTGGTTAATGAACAAAACAGGTAAGTTTACAGTATTTTCTTTCATAGCTGTAATCATGAACTGGGAAATAAAGATTTCATGCAGTGTTTTGATTTGCTTTCTAGCCAACTAGTGCTTTTGAACACTACTTAAAAGGAATTAAAGTTGCAGGAATTTTTTTTTTTTTTTTTTTTTTACAGTGCCAACAGCTATTGTTTGATGAATGTTACAGCAGATAACTTAGACATCTTAGTTGCTATATTGCAGATTTTTCAAATGTGAGCTATTGTACCACTAAATAAATCAACATAGATTAGATCACTGTTAAAATTGTGGTTTTCAAAGACTGAAATGCGTTGAGAAAGCAACAGGTCTAAATTGCAGTTCTTCTATGTTAACATCCATTGGCACTTTCAGAGCTACAAGAACTTCTTTTCTGCATGGACCCAGACTCCATGGCTCACAGCTGTTAGTAGGTCTAGCTGCTAAACAGGTTAGACAGAGAACGAGAGGGAGAATGCATGCAGACTAAAGGTTAATATTACAACCAAAATATTTTAGGTTGTTCCTTAATTTTTAGTACTTTTTACCATGCTCATTTTAAATTGTGCAAAGTTGAAGTGTAGTTTGACACTCCGTTTTTTGTGTTTACTTAAAGGATTACCACTTATCTTCAGACAAGATAATGCAAAAACAGATGCTGCAGGTCAGTTTGAAGAGCATGAGCTTGCTAGAAGCCTCAGCCCACTTCTATTCTGTTATGCTGATAAAGAACAGCCAAACTTGTAAGTAATACCACAAGAAGAGCAGACAAGGAGGAACCTTACAAAGTATGAAAGTAATTCGCAGAGGATTGGGTGCTGATACACTAGTATGAGTATCACATAGGAAAAATCTTTCCCTACTAAGGTGACCTGTTAAGTTGTTAAGTTTCTAAATACTAAAATAAGCATATTGGATCTTTAGACATTTCCTACTGAAAACTCTTTGGTTGGCTAATTCTGTTGTGTCTGCAGGCTGCTTTGGTTTTATTTTGCATGTTTTGAACTCATGCTGCTTTTGTAAGAAAATCAAAAACCTTTTTGAAGAGACTTACCGAGTTGTATAAATTACTTTGTTAGCTCTAAAAAAACCCACTCCAAACCCCTAATCCTGAACTCTGAATGTTAATAGAGAAGTAGTAGCGGTCAGTAGGAAGTCCACACACAGCAGAGCTGTTGTGATTCTGATGTAAAAGGAAATGGCAGGATTTGGGGAAGGAAACTTTTCAACTACTTTAACTGTCATCAAGGAGAGAACTTGCATTTTCCATGAAAATAAGAAATAAGAACATGATTTAAAGTAAATTCATCTGAAATGTTCTGGGATTTTGCTCAAATGAACAACAGTTAAATTTATCACAAAAATTTATTCCAGTTATTTTTTCTTTTTCTTTCTTTCAAAGAAAAAAGACAAACAAATGTTGTCGTGGTTAACAGGTCTGAAAATTACCAAGCCTTTTACAAGAAATGGTCGCTGAATCTTGACCAATATGTTAGAAGAGCTTATGGCAGAAATGCAGAATAAATTACTCAAGAAGAGATTTATGGTGGCTTCTAATGCTTTTATATTAAAACACAGGTGTTCTTTTTGTATCTGGGTATGTGTTTGATCGTCAGCATCTGTTGATAGCTGATCCTTCATTTAAATAAGTAAATCTTTGTGGTTTTTTTCTTACCCTTAGTTGTACCATGCGGGTTGGAAAAGGAATCCATCCTGAAGGTATGCCTGGCTGGTGCCAGGGTTTCTCCTTGGATGGTGGTAGTGGTGTGAGAGCCCTTAAAGTCATCCAACATGGAAACCGGCCAGGCCTCATTTATAACATTGGTACGTGTTGATAGGAACATTTGAGAAACAGTGTAGAACTTGGTAAGACATGCTGTCAGTGACACCAGAAGCAGAACAATTACAGCAGGGAAGCATATGTTGTTAAAGGTTTTTGAGGATCCAGAGAAAATTATTAAACAAAAAATAGTATTCTGAGTAGTTTTACGTCTTTATTTTGAATTTCATTAGCTTAAAAATCAGTTTTCAGGTATTTTTATTTTTACATTTCGTCATTGAGTGTCAAGAACTGCATTTACAAACTGTTCTTTGTGTTTCTGTGTCTTTATTCTCCCTGTATGTTACTTCTAAGTACATTTGAAATGCCACCACATTACCGTCTCTGATTATTTTGAGTGTCTGTATACTGTAACTGTTCAGCCATGTGCTACTTCTGTGGTTTTTGCTTTGTGGTGCCTTTGTAGGCTGATGTGGAGGAGTGCAGCTTCCGTCTTCCTTGTGCTCCTAGTGTACAGAAAGTACGATTTCCTCAGAAGCTTTTAGTTTTTAATTAAATGACAGTTTGGAAGTTACTCCACAGTGATTTCTGAGGAATTTTTCATATGTTTAAAAGTGGAATAGTTACTTGCATTGATTAACTTGTGAATGGAACTAGTTTTGTGGGGGTTTTTTTAACTTCAGGGCTTATGATCTCTAAATTGTACTTGAGGAAGAGAGGGTAACAGATGGCATAAAATTATGTTTACTTTTAAAAATAATGTTTCAAAATATGGCAGTGGTATGGCAGAAACAGCGTATCTCAGGAACCCAAGAAAAAGAACTTTTGTTATGTGAAAATGTTACGTTATGTGTTATGTTATTGTGGCAGATATCTTTTGTTTTCTCTTGTAAATAATAGCTTTATTTTTAACTTGTTTTTATCACTAGGTATTGATGTTAAAAAAGGCAGAGGCCGTTATATTGATACATGCATGGTAACATTTGCGCCCCGTTACTTATTAGATAATAAATCAACCTACAAGCTTGCCTTTGTTCAGCGGGAATTTGCCAGAGGTCGGGTAAGATGCTTCCTTTTTGCTACTTGTTACTACAATACCTGTAGTTAGTCACANGCATCCACCTAACAGCATAATTGCTGTGTTTGTATTTGAGAGGTATACAGATCGATACTGTATTTTTTAATACCTATAGGATATGTATTTACCAGTTTCTCTTACTAGGGAACATCCAATCCTGATGGCTATATCTCCACACTTCCTGGTTCCAGCGTCGTGTTCCACTGGCCACGTAACGATTACGATCAACTATTATGCGTGAGACTAATGGATGTCCCAAACTGCATTTGGTCTGGGGGCTTTGAGGTCAACAAAAATAACTCGTTCCATATTAATATGAGGTAGTTATTACATATAAATCTTCCGTAGCATACTTCCATTTTTGTGAAAGAAGCAGCTGTTTAACACTTACGCCTGCAGGTAATGCACATCAGAAGCCTACCTCTCTTGCACTTGTTTGTTCTCGTTCAGGGACACCCTGGGAAAATGTTACTTCTTAAGAGTAGAAATTACTCTTCAAGGAGCCACA
>VYZW01055715.1:4455-18386 GCA_013401315.1 Balaeniceps rex
TTCTGTTGAGGAAACAATGGCGATTGCCATATATTCTGCAAGTGGTTTTAAAACCTCTCTCCCCTCTACACACATGTGGGACTGTGGAGCAGATGGGCCTCTAAAAACATCTATATGACTATTTTCACAATGTTGTACAGCTAACTAGAAATATCATCAGAAAGATTATTTCCCTTCATTTCAAGCAGAGTTGATCATCCAAGAATGGAAGCATTAATAGAATCACTTAGGAAGGCACCCATCTACATCACTTTAATTAAACTAATAGAAAATTTATGCAAGAAGAATAATGCATAAGGATTCCCTCCTATGTCATCATGTGTGTGTCCCCCAGGTTAAATGTTAAAATGACTGAGCTAGAACTGGTTACAAGGTGATTAAAAACAAAGAAGTGCTTATAGCAAGAGTAGACGTCACTGAAAAAATTCTGTGAGTCATAAACTAGACATTTTCCCAGAACTAAGAACTCCAGATGCTATCAGGACAGACGGAACAGTAGATTCTTTCCTAACTTGCAGGCGATATAGGAAGAACCTATACTGAAAGCAGGGAAAACGACTAATCTTCACATAGTACAAGAGAACAACCAAACAGACACTGAAGAGTTCCTAGGTCAACCTTCCAAAGTAATGGCATCCATCTTCAATCGTTCATTTACTTGATTTTTTCCTCAATTGGATATTTAACAAGTTGCATCAAGTGTCATCTTTTGTTGTTTACAAAAAAAGCATGAAGCAAGCCAGGGGCTTCTGGGCCCAATATAGAAGAGCTGAGAGTGGCTGGACTGGGTAAGATGAACCGCAGGCATCACATATCAACCGGTAGTTACATTACTGCTCTACTTCACAAAGCCAGAGTAACAGATCCACAGAACTAAAAAGCTAACTTGTACTATTCCTGTTTAACGCAGGGTGCGGGATTACATAAAAAGTTTTCAAAGTAACAGGCACATGCATTGGACCAATTTCAGAAGGACACCAGTCACAGCGAATAGAAGACATAACAGCATACAACAGAAGTTTCAATAGCCACACTTTTCTAGGTTTCCAATTTCATATCGGAAAAAGTGACTTAAGGTATCTGGAGTTCCGAAGCGCCACTGTTAATAGCTTGTGTGACTTAGTGACAGCGAAAAAAAAAAGATTTAGGATATTGATTTTCAAAGCTAATACAAGATGCTCAAAAATATTACAAATTAAGCCTTTTAACAAGTTTTACCATTAAGCAAGGAGGCACAGCAAACATAGAAAGTAAATTACTGTCAAGCTCTAGCATTACCTATTTCCTGCTATTCAAGAACATGCAATATAAACAATAAACAATAATACTCTATCACTTTAAGTTGTTAGTGAGATTCATGTGTGAAGTTTATTTGTTCGTTTTACTAATGGTATCTAATGAGTTGATGGTTAGTGCCATAAAATATTCATGCTACTGTGAAAATGTGATGTTTGTTCTATTTTAATGAGCGCTACATAGTCCCATGCATGGCATTGAATACAACTAGAAAGAATATATATTAAATTTCATACCCCTGTGTTTAATAGACTGAGAGCAGATATTGACGCAAGACTGCCAGAACTGTCATCCTAATAAGAAAAACAGAAGCAAAGCCTTAGTGAATAAATGAAGGAAAAGACCATTACAATATAGCAACATGCAAGCCAAAATTTAAATACACATGTAGAGTATTTATACTCTATGTTTGAAGAAACATAGATGTGGCTGTTCCTCCTTCTCCAGCCCTCAAAATATACAAAACCACACACAATGACTTCCCACTTGTGCAAGACGTGTATAGACATCTATTGGACTATATTTCTGTTTTAATTCAAGTTTTATATTTTCTACAATCAGCACCTTTGCCTGAAGGGAGATCTTTTTCCATGGCACTTCTCAGGAACATGACAAAAGGTGTTCCCTGATATACTGTCTATCCCTAGTCCGCATCACCCATAAAAGTTACAGTTTTTTAAACACTAGCCTTGGAAGATACGCTGTTAAAAAGGAAAGAATAAAACATTGCCTCTAGGCTGACACAAGAAAACAGAAACTATTTGCTCTGAAAATGAACCTTGAAGACCTTGCCTTCATTCAGCTCATGTTAGATTGCATCTCACACCCAACTAGATCTTCACCTGTAAGCCAGTTAGCTTTAAAGCTTAAAATGAATACTCAAGCATAGTACTTGCACTGCAGAGAAAGGGAAAAGAAACATAACTGGACTTGGATAAGCATTTGGCAAGAAACAAAATACTAGGGTAACTTTCAAACTGAACTTCTACATTAAGTGTTTGGGTTTTTCTATTTAACATGAGAAGGTAGAAAATGTCACTAAATACCACGGTGACTTAGAGCGGGCCTTTAAGTCCCCCACCTTCCCCCCTGCCACATTATAATCAGTATTTCTAAATTGAAAGCTCAGAAGTGGACTACACCTCGACCTCACAAGATACATTTGTAAGGCTTTGAGAAACAGTCACATAAATTAAAAGTAAGATTCTAAGCAGCAATATGAAACCCCTCATACCACACTGCAGCAAGGCAATCAGGCAAAAGCATGCCCAACTACAGGAGACCCTGTACAACCAACCACAACTCTGCTGGTTTCCATTCAAAAGTCAAAGCTGGTTTTCTAATGGAAGAGCCAAGCTTAAAGACCTGGGGCGGGGAGGGGGGGGAACAAGACACAGCCATTGCTTTTAAGCACTGGATTACAGCCCCTGGAAGAAGCCTTCAACATTATTTCTGAACATACCTACAACGTTCTCGTACCATGCATACCCCAGACTAATAAAAAGCATTTTAACGACTTCTTTCTCCCTTGCCATACTATTCTCTCCTTTTCAGTACTGAAGTACCATGCCAGACTCAGAAGGATAAGGCTTATATTAAAACAAGAAAAACCAAAAAACACACACACACACACACTTTAAAAAAAGTCCACAAAAGACAGCATCTTTACCACCTGAATCTTTTTGCTAAATCTTATCCTTTTGGAATTTGATACAGCCTGCCGAGATGATGATTTTGCTATCACAGCACCTCAGGCTCACCAGTTAAGTCTGCTTAACCTGCAGGAGTTCTCACTTCTTAAGAGAAGAAAAAACAATTATTTTTATCTGCATCATCCTTTGCTAAAGAAATTCAAAGGCCAAATAGAGGGGGAGGCATACCATCAAAAAGAGAATCCAGAAGACCAAAAAAATCTAGCGGCCCACCAAATCAAAGTAAAAGAAGTTTGCTTCAATACTCTTCGTAGTTGACATAGAATGCCTTTTTTTTTAAAAAAAAAAAAGGCAATCAGAAAAATTCACATCAGCAGAGTCAACACCTCTGCAGTATTTTCAGAATATTAGTCCCATACTCACTGTAGAGTACTCCCCTGAAGATACATTTGTGCCACCAACATAGCACTGACCTCATGAGAAGTTCTTCTTGACAAGTTTTCCTTGTCAAAGCAGCTGGGTAAGCCCTGGTACTAGGAGCTGAACTGTATTTTACGTCCTTTTACGTCCTTTATGCAAACAAAAAGGAGAGACGTTTGTCTCACTGAGGTCCTACCAGTTTCATTACCATTTTACTGACATAATAATCATTGGAAAAGTCTAAAGCGCTGGGGAATGTCTTTGAAAGACTTCAACATAACACTTTATTTTACCTCTGGCATAGCATTTTACTGACTACATGTGTGACTCTGGAAAGATGACAGACATTTCTTAAGATTCTGACCACTACAGTGTCTACAAAGAAAACCATCACAGCCTTCTCACTGCTGCTAGTAGACAAATTGTTATTCGGGTGTTGTATGTTCCTTGCAAGGCCCAATACCCCTGGTTACTGTCTGTCCTGGTTTCAAGGCAGTTTGTTACCAATGTATTTCTACCTGTATCTGCTAAACAGGCAGAAGTCCTGCCTTTCTCTTCTCTCCAGTAGTAGTGCAAGACAAGCCAATGTGACCTCTATCTGGATAACTATCTGCTTAAGAACCACTCCTATGAAAAAGCATCTAGCACTGTATTTACCTACTTCTTTCAGATACTCAAATCCTTAGATTTGTTGACAAACATGCCTTTTTAAGCATTAGGAGCTTCATGGGTTGCTAAACTGAAACAACGAAGATTGGAGGGAAGAGTTAATATTGCAAGTTAGAAGATCCGAGTTGCATGAAAACTGATTCAAAATGCATCTGTTCCTCTGAAGAGGAGTCTTTGACAACTCTTGTCCCTGGGAGACCATGGGAGTTGCACTGATTCAGTGAATGCAATTTCTCCGTTACATTTCAGACTGGAGATAACGACATCAGAAAAATATGAAAGCAAAGACACTGTTTTTTAGCCCTCAAGTACAGTTGGTTTTTTGTTTGTTTGTTTGTTTTGGTTTTTTTGTTTCTTTTTGTTTGTTTTTTTGTTGTTTTTTGTTTTGGTTTGGTTTGGTTTTTTTAAGATTTCAGAGCCACCCAAAGATAATATTTTCAGAGGTTAGTTGTAGGACAGTGACCCAGTCAAAGTCAGAGCTAGTATTTAATGGACTGTCTAAAATTAATACCTTCCATTTTGTACACAAGGTGACAGCTTTTGGAAAAGATGGCTTTACTTCACTTCTGAATAAGCAATTGTTTCTAAATCACTGCAAGCTTTTCATGGTGTGTCAGACTTAAATAGAAGCTCCCCCCCCCGCCCTTATTCAAGGCTGTCACTGACAGTACTTTGTTAAAATTGCTTATGAAGTGAATTTGGTGTATGTTTCACTTTTCTTTATCTTGCCATGTGTATTTCCATATTTTGAGCTTACTTTAATTCGGGCATATTAGGAAAAAATCACCATGATGCTTTAAACAAATTAATAAAAAGTATTCAAGACTGCTTTAATAAAAAGCAAGAGCTAAACTTAATGACTAGATATTCAGAATCATTTTGATCGTAGATTAAAAGCTCTTTTCTTTAACCATAAGCACAAAAAATGAAATTGAGCTTGCATTTTTAAACAGAACTTGCACTTCAGACAATACACACCAAAATGTTACACATCAGCCCACAAGTTGATTTCTCTTTTAAATGCTTCTATATTAAAATATTTCAGCAGTCTAATTTAAAGCAGATTTCTGTACAGAGTGAAAAGAATTTACCAGACTGATCATTAATGACCATGTACTACTTATAATAGCCAGTTTTATTAGCTGCAGTTCATGAAAAAAGGCACATTTCCTAAAACCAAACGCCTTTGACATTTGCAGTCCCAAGGAGTTGCTATTTTCCCTTTTTAAAAAACAGTGAAGGAAGGAAGCCCAGAGGAGGGAGATGTCCAGCAAAAGAGTTGGCCTCAATCACATCCTGCTTGGGCAGCTCCAAATCCAAGGAGAGCCGAGCGTGCCAGCAGCTGCGAGCAGGGAGATGCAGCTGCCAAGAACTTTCAACCTCTGACCCAGTTTGAGCTAGAGCATCTCGCCCAAAGCATGCTGATGGCAGCACAGCTGCAGGGGACTCTGCCATCTCCCCAGCCAGGCAAGCCCTGCAGGCTGCTTTTTGACAAAAATATTTATCTTCTTCTACATATGCTAAGAAACTTGCAAAGAAATTATTTACGGTAATATTCATTAGGCAGTCTCTGAAGGCAGAGCTGGCTAGCACCGTTGTCTGAAAAATGTCTGGAACAGTTATCCCAAATTAAGTTTCCAGATTTTCTTGGAAGTTATTCAAGACATTAGAGTCATTACCTGACTCCTCTGCAGAGGCATATATAGCAATGTCTAGTTGACAGACAGTGACTGGGAGCCACAAGCATTCATTTCAATGTAATATCAGTTTACTACATCATCCTTACCAAAACAAAGATAACAAAGGAGGCTTCCATCAGCCAGGATGGAAGCAGGGCATATGAGCTCTATCACCCTTTTGACTATAAATCTATAATGATGCAATTTTTTCCTTGTTTTACTAATAGGAAAGTCCTTTAAGCATCATAATATTGCCATAAACCTTTGATATAAGTATTACCCTTACCCAAAAGGCTTCCTCCTTTTATTAATTACAAAGTTTTTCCTGTCGCGAGTTAATTTTTCCTGCAAAAGGGCTTCTTAAGATCTCATTTTTCATCTGAAGGATGCTGACTCATTACTGAGTTTCCTTAACCAAGGGTTTATTTGCACCCTCCCAAAGCTGGCCACGGGCACCAGTAAAGTCACAGAATTTTCTGTTCAACCATGTAGAACGCCATAGCTGTTCAGGAACAGCAAAATCTGTTGCTAATAATAAACTACCACAAACTCCCTCACAGTCACAGACAGCTTGCCTACAGCTTAAGCCCATTCTACCTGCATAGTCTTACACCTAGTAGCTCATTTTACAAAAGCTGGTAAACACTGAGTAGCTGTTGTTCTGACCACAGATGGCTAAAAAAATTGGGAAAAAATGCGGGGTTTGTGTTTCAGATCACACTTGATCCCTTGACTTCAATTTAAAAAGTCAATGTGGAAGTTTGTAGAGACACTCCATGTAGGATATGAAGTGTTCTGCCAGGTTCACAGAATTACTTCTGAACAGAACATATTAAGCTTTAATCATATTTCTATCAACTTCTTAAAGGCCTCTAACTTTGTTCTTGCCTATATTCTTTTCACTCATCTCCTGTAATAGTGAGAAATTTAGTCTAGGGACTTCAGTCAGGCATTCAAAAATGAAGATACTGTTTTCCACTGATCTTCAATAACCAAGTGTGCCTATATTCATTCTAACCCATCACCAGCTTAGCAAATTGGAACATTTTTGAGAAAAGAAACCACTGGCTTTTCTTCAAAGGCATATGCACAAGAAGCTGTATTGTAAATTTTAAACGCACATGCAAGACATTTGGCATATGTTAAATATGGAGACATTAGGGCTACCTCTCAGTTTAAGAATCAAATTTTCTCAGGTATTGTAGATCTAACTCCACACAGAGTATACCGTCATTCTGGATCCCCCTTTGAAAACTGTGTATCTTAACTCATGATGCTTTATCTAAACACCATGCGTGCTTTAGCTAAATTAGAACCTAAAAATATTAGCTATTACTGACACATTACTCAAGATTATATAAATCCAACAGCGACCCTAATCTGGCAACCATTGTAACACAAACCACATGACTAGTGGCTAGGACCAACCAAATCACATTTAAAGACAATACATTGTTTTAATATATTTGCTTTTCTGCCACTTCAGATAAGTTAAAAAAATGGGAACACTACAGTTTAAATGAAAAACAGTCACTGAGGGACAACAGGATAAGAAAATAAGACTATTTCTGCAGATTATGACTTGGTCTCCAGAACAAACATCTTCATTACTAAAAAACGGGAAGCAGATGACTGGTAGCATTGTGCATACTCTCCATTTCTCAGGATGGAAGAGACATCTGGATTTTCACCACAGTATTTTCATAGCACAAGGCCAACAGCATTCATCTGCAAGTAAACTAAGAAAGAACACTTGCCCTCTCTCACCCAAATAGGGAAAGCATTTAAATAAGGAAAATTTTATTTGAAAATGTTGAAAAAGCACCCAGTTTACTTCAGAGTAAATAGCATTTGCTGCAATCTCATCATTTTCCTACAACATTTCATTGTGTGACAAGTCCCATTACATTGAAGTCCTTCAAAAAGAACCTCTCTGTTTTCACTTTAGTTGCTCCCAAAAGGCCCTCTTCGCCACGAAGCTCTTTCTAGAAGATGGCTGAACACTGCTTCATTCACAGCCATTTGCACCTGCCAAACACATCAGCTCATATGGAATTTGAGAAAGGAGACAAAGAAAAAGCAGCTCTCAAGAGATTCAAGTTACTGTTTTCACCAACAAAAGGGACATTCACATTTCTTAGGTCAACAAAACTTTCAACTTCAGGATTGCATGTTAACATTAAGTTAATAATACATGACCAATTGCTCATCTTTAAAGACTATGCCATTTTATTATTTTATCAAATTAAAGACAGATTCCACAGGAACAAATATAGGAAGTGCAACTTGGTATCAGGGGAAGGAAATCAGAATTACCTTTCTGTAGTACCCCAGTAACTCCAAAACAAGTTCAACTTAGAGTACTATTTTGAAACAAAAATACCTTGAGTGAGATTAAAAGACAAAATGAAACAAGATTACATGTTTCAGAATTCTAAGCAATTTGTCACAAGTTACCTGGACAGTGACTCTTCCAGGCAATGACTACGGAAGATTTTTGTTAAAAAAAAAAAAAAAAAAAATCCATTTTGTAACACTAGAATATCCAAGAATGCTTTAAAAGGATAAATTTTACTAGTTTAATATCTAGTTTGAAGAAGAACTGAATATACAAGTATGATAATGGTTTTATTGCACAAAACAGGCAAAAGTAACTCAGAACTGAACTTCATAAAGGAAGCCTAGTGTATTTCATAATCACTTTAGCATTAAAAAAATTGTAGTATATCAAGTAAGGCAAAATTTTACGGGAAACATTAATACAAGTTCTGATGTTTTGACCTAAACAGCTTAAATGCTTTTTGAACATGTATCACATTTTTATAAGCACTGAGATGTACTGAAGAATGTACTAGATAATCATAAAACTCAAACTCCTCCTCAGTAACTACTATTCTTTAGACAAAGCCCCAAAAGAGCCTTCCCAGAGCACTCTGTGGGTGTATAGTAACAATGTGGAGATAACAGCAGAGAACTGCAATACCTATGCATTAATTTTTACAACTTTTGTACCTAGAGCTGTGTGATGTCTACTCACCTGCTGAATAATTTTGGAATCTTTCGGAAGGTTTTCCCTGGGTGGGACTTTTCCAAACAACTTCCAACCAGGAGCGCTTTGGACAGCAGGTTTGAGTTCCTTTGTCCTTTTAGTGAAAAAGTTTCTGAAAAGAGAGGAGGGTTTTCTTTTTGTTTATTATAAGCATATAAACAAATGATATTTGTACCCACTTGCATTTCTTTAAACCAAGTTCACCACTGTAGAGATTTACTGCTCAGCAAATGCATAGTGTGCTACCTTAGCTTTCTCTTATACTTTAATATAATTAACTTGAAGTGGAGCAGCTTTCATTACAGATGTTTTGATGCTAATATTTGTACTTAACACTCAGTTTTACCTCTGAATTCCAAGCTACTTTATGCAATATCAGAGCTCTTATAGTAATACCAGACACTTTCTTAAATGTAAGTTAGCAGTATACAACAGCTCTCAGACTTCTGTTTGGGGGTTGTTTTAGCATATCTTATGGAGCTATTTGAAGACTGAAGAGAACACAGCTGGAAATCACTGTATAACTTACAGATTTAAGAAAGAAATTGTGCACTATTACTTCTACTAACATTTTCTGCAATCTTCACACCTTCAACTTTCATAACATGGACTAGAAAACCAGGGAACATGCACACAGCTTCAGTTTAGCAGATAACCTTTGCCAGTGCCTAAAGCAATTACACTCAAACAGGCAGATGACTGCATTGCTCTACTATAGAATCATAGAATCATTTAGGTTGGAATAGACCTGTAAGATCAAGTCCAGCTGTTAACCTAACACTGCCAAGTCACCACTAAACCATGTCCCTAAGTGCCACATCTACATGTCTTTTAAATACCTCCGGGGATGGTGACTCCACCGCTTCCCTGGACAGCCTGTTCCAGTGCTTGACAACCCTTTCCATGAAGAAATTTTTTCCTATCACTTGTTATTTGGGAAAAGAGACCAACACCCACCTCACTGCAACCACCCTTCAGGTAGTTGTGGAGAGCCATAAGGTCTCCCCTCAGGCTCCTTTTCTCCAGGCTAAACAACCCCAGTTCCCTCAGCCACTCCTCATAGGACTTGCTCTCCAGACCCTTCACCAGCTTCGTTGCCCTTCTTTGGACATGCTCCAGCAACTCAATGTCCTTCTTGTACTGAGGGGTCCAAAACTGAACACAGTATTCGAGGTGCAGCCTCACCATTGCTGAGTACAGGGGAACAATCACTTCCCTAGTCCTGCTGGCCACACTATTTCTGATACAAGCCAGGATGCTATTGGCCTTCTTGGCCACCTGGGCACACTGCCGGCTCATATTCAGCTGACTGTCAACCAACACCCCCAGGTCCTTTTCCATCAGGCAGCTTTCCAGCCACTCTTCCAAGCCTGTAGCATTGCATGGGGTTGTTGTGGCCCAAGTGCAGGACCCGGCACTTGGCCTTGTTGAACCTCATACAACTGGCCTTGGCCCATCGATCCAGCCTGTCCAGATCCCTCTGTAGAGCCTTCCTACCCTTAAGCAGATCAACACTCCTGCCCAACTTGGTGTCATCTGCAAACTTACTGAGGGTGCACTTGATCCCCTCATCCAGATCATCGATAAAGATATTAAACAGAACCGGTCCCAATCCTGAGCCCTGGGGAACACCACTTGTGACCAGCTGCCAACTGGATTTAACTCCATTCCCCATAACTCTCTGTGCCCAGCCATCCAGCCAGTTTTTTACCCAGCAAAGAGTGGTTCTATTCTATTACTTCTTAGAAAGCAAACCATCACAAGATCATATTAGCAAGCATTTGTCTAGATACACGGCTGTACTACTTGACTCCTATCACAAGCTCCCACAGAGCATGCTATGTATGAGTGCTTTGAAAATGAAAGAAGTGCATTTATTCTGAATATTGGAAAGTAACTTTCTGGAAAGTTATGAAAAACACAGAGGGATTAAAAGTTAAGTAGTCTGTAAGGTTACTTCTCAGGATGCTTACAAGTTGACCTCTGGGCAAACAGAATATGGAGCACTGATTGGAAGATGTTTTTGTGCAGTGCTAACTAGCTAACCTTGTACTTTCACACTCTTCCTCTGGAAAGAGATCCCCAGATTTATTCTTCACTTAATGGCATTTGCTGTATTTTAAAACACATTTCCTTCTCAAATTGAATGCATTCACGTTCGTGCACAGAAAACAGTCTCTTGGCTTTGCCCAGATAGAAGTAGCATGCTTCAACAACCGCAATCTGTCTGAAAAGTGCACAGTCGCTCTTAAATTCCAGTGGTCAGGGTCTCTGACCACGCAGCAGTTTTACAATTACAAACTGTTAGTGTTTGTAGGTTTCAAATATGATCTCTTTAGTTCCCAGAATGTTATTTGCGAAACAAGCAAATGCCTGTCACAAAAATCCCTTCTGTGCAAGTCTGCGTGAATGGACTCCACAGATACTTGGGCATAGCTGAAGATCTAGCCACAAGAAAACAGCAAGCTGGAGAGTAGTAGTAGATGCTGATAAAGTGTGAAAGTCTCCGAAGAACCAGTAAGCTCAAGACTAGTGGTCCTGTGGAATCCACGAGAACCGAGAAACTCAGAACACCAAGACTCTCCTTGGTCTGTCCAAGACCACCAGCACACACTACCATCAACAGCAGCTTGTTTAAAAAAAAAAAACAAAAAAACAAAAAAAAACAAAAAAAAACAAAAAAAACAAAAAAAAAACACCAAAACAAAACAAAACAGGAAAAAGACTGCATTCAAGAAAGCAGCAGCTGCTATAGGCAGGCAGGGAGTATGGGATTACATATACACCTGATGAAAGAGAAAGCGCCTTGAGAGATTTTTTTTTTTTTTTTTTTTTGAACGCCCACATAGAAGCTAGTGGTGCATCAGTACACCCCTCCACTTCCATGGAGGTCTCCCAGCTGGCGTTCCAACCCAGTAAGTGAGTAAGTAAATTTGGGAATAATTGCTTGCACTGTATGAATAGTTACCTGCCATTAATAGAATCAAGCTGTTGCTATTAATAACTTCATTAATACAAGGTGTTCTAGTAAGCGTTGGTGGTGATCCATGCATCCTGCAACTCTGTCCCCATCACGGGAAACTTGTAGTCTTAGTCCACCCTTGTGGAAGCAAAGTAAGCACCCAGAACACCAAACTAGCAGTTTCTGACTCATGACCTGGAAGGAAGGGCTGATGAAAAAGCCAAGCCATGGTACCAACGTCTTTAAAAGACATTTTCCTCGGTCAATCCCAGGACTGCATACCATTAGTGAAATGAACGGGTCCATCCATAAGAGAAAAAAGATGCAAAAAGTGTGCTAACGTAAATAACAAAGGCTCATTTCACAAGCACAGGACCCCTTTCACAGTGCTTTACGTTGTCTTCAAGGGGGAAGGAGGAGTGTTCAAATAATCATCAAGAAAACAAGACAAAATATTCTAAAGACCAACACATCAGTAAATACTACACTACAGCCTTGCCCTTAAATCTGCAACTACTGCAGCGGCTATATTTGAAACTTAATTGGAGGAGATTTTTTTTCCCCAAAAGCTGCTATGCAGGAAGATACACTCTGGAGTACCATTCTTGGAATATGAAACAGCTCATGCATCCTGACTTCATGGATAGCAAAAACCATCCAGACTCTGCACATACTACAGAATACCACCAGGATTACCTGGCAGTTCAGCTCCATTGCTTCTAGCACTTGTGGAAGCTGAAAAGATGTACGCCTTGAACATTGATGGCAATCTGTATCAAAGCTGTTTTATGATTAACCAGGAAGCTGGCAGATTTAAAAAGGAAAAATGTGGATACACACAGAAGGTTTTAATTAATATTTCTGTACAAAAGATTTAGGCATGCTCATGGCTCTTACAAGATTTGATTTCTTTTTTTTTTTTTTTTTAAACAAATATAACATTAAAACAAACGATCCAGAATGTAGTCCCCACCATAATGAATCTTGTCAGGTTTTTTAATATTCTTTAGTGTACTGAATTAAGCAAAGGCTTGTTTTGCTTTTTATGAATGCACAAGTGAATATACGATTTTACTTTTATTGAGTAGATATTCATTGAAGTCTGTTTCTTGTGAAGGCAAAAAGCTGGTCAAACTTTATACCATGTCAGAATAACCCTCACCACAGAAATTCTAATCCAAGAGAAATTAATGGGAGGTTTACAAATAAGCTTTGCTGAAGATGGAAGAACACTTTCAATACATTGTTTTGGCAGCTAACAGTATCACATCTGATGTGATGTTGACAACAGTAAAGCCTTACAAAAGCTCTGTTAAGCATTCACAGATGCTGTTCCTTACAAGTTGCATTCACTGAATTGCAGGAAGTGTACCAGATTTGATATATTTGTTGCTGCTCAGAATATTCATGAATTTCACTGATCCCAGGAAAAGTCATCCATTGAGATGGACTGAAAAGTCAACAGCATGTTGGTACAGAATCTCAAAATCCATTTGAAAACTTCAAAATTCCTCAAGAAGCAGCCTACACTTTAGAACTGAATAATGCTTTCTGTTGAAAGAACCTGTGGGATACAAGTATTAAAATTAGTTCATTGAACTAAGCTCTGGTTTACAAAAGCCCAGTGGAAAAGTTGCAAGTTTTTTTTCCCTGCTAGTTTTATATAACCACACTGGAACGCGTATTAACACTCTCAAATGACACTCAAAAAAGTTTCAGTAGGTGCACTGAAGAGCTTGAAAAGTAACTGAAGCACCGCAGAACAAGAAGCCGTTACTGGCACACACCAAGACATCTATTCTTAACATTGTTTGGATTACACTATACAAAAACCTATAGCCTCTCATGATCACACAACTACAACAGCTGTAGTAACAGCTACAAGCGGCAGTTTTCTTCCTTATTTAGCAACATCGCTTCAACTATTCCTGCCTGTGCCCACAGAACTCTGTGCGAGAGTTTCACCATACTGATGGTACAGTAATTCAAAGATGTTATTAATGCCACTTGTGGAATGGTTGTGATGGTCTAGTAATGCAATTGCTTGTTTCCACTCTGCTTTTGCTTTTCAAATCACTTTTTTGTTGCTGTTTAAGATAAATTGGTGAAGTCTAAATGCAGTTAGAATTAAGTCTCAGAAGGGGACAGGCGGAACTTGATATTTTAATGGGATTTTTTTTGTTTCCTTTGGGGTTTTGGCTTCT
>VYZW01055721.1:0-21350 GCA_013401315.1 Balaeniceps rex
CCCCTCCGCAGCCCGCCGTTACACCGGGCCGCAGCCCCCCCCGCCCGCGGGCACCGGGGCCACCCCTGCCCCCCCCGCCGCGGAGTAACGGGGCACCGGCGCGGCGAGTGAGGGGGTTCTGCCACACTCAAGATGGCGCCGAGAGCCCTTCGTGGCGCAACCACACGGTTTTGCCGCCTCCCGGGAGCCGCTCCGCAGCCCGCAATGGCCCCGCGGGCGAGGGAACGCCGCGGCTAAGCGCTCCCCGCTGCGGAAGGCGCGACGGAAGGGGCGAGGGGGTGAGGAAAAAACAGCCCCGGACGGAGCAGCGCCTCTGCCACACTCAATATGGCCGCCAGGCCGAGGCAATAGTCGGCAGAGCCTGTCCTCGGAGGGCGGGATATAGGGATCGGGCGATGCGGATTGGTCGACAGCGCTGAGCGAACGCTGTGCTGACGCTTTGCGGCTTATTATTGACTGAAGCGCCTGTCTGTCTAAAGCGGAGTGGTTTTGAAAACCCGGAGCGGGCGCGGGGTGGACGGTTGGAGCGGAGCTGAGGCCACCTGCCTGGGGGTCCGGGGAACCCTGCAGGGGCGCGACCCCACGGGGTGGCTGCCGCGGGCAGAGGGTGCGCTTCTCCCGTCTGCTGGGAGCCGGGCTGCCCCTGGGCTCCCCCCCACAGCTTCAGGAGAGCCACAGAGAAGCCATGGCAGCTTGCGCACTGCCTGGCACCAGGCGTCGTGGCACGAGGCATCATGGCGCCCGCCTCCCTTGCCCCATCCCCACACGTGCCCGGTGGCTGGACACCAAGGCCACAGGGCCCCATTTGCAAGACAAAATGTCTCTTCCACAAAACATGATAGCACCACAAACAGGCTGGTCATTGCCCAGTGGCACCATGGAGGAATTTTCTCCTCAGCCTCGGCAGCCCTGAGGTGATGATGGTGGGGTTGGGGCCTCAGGGCTGCGGCGGGAGTGGGAAGCACCATGGTGGCTGTGGCCTCGTGTCGGCTGCTGACCCCGGCCCAGGGGCCACCTCGCTGGCTGTGAGCCCAGTGCTGCTGCGGGAAACTCTCGCTTTGCGTCAGAGCCGCTCTCGGTACAACGGTGCCCCGCTCGCGGGTTTCGGGCGCCGCCGCCGAGCCGGTGTTTAGTCAGGAGGGGCCTTTTGGGGACAACGAATTTCTCACGTTGGATGTCCCGCTCTGACCTGGCAGCCAGGCTGCGCAGGAGCAGGGCGAGAGCCTCTCCACGCGCTCGGGGGAAGGACAGGGCTGTGGAAACCGGGATTTCTGGTCGCTGCTGGCTACGCCTCTCGCTTGGTGTGCTCAAGCCAGGGGCAGCTGCTGTCTATTCCCGGAGACGGCACTCAACCGCGGCTGTGGGTCTGGGGCAGGTTGCTACCCGGGCCGGAGGCAGGAGCGCCCTCTGCCACCACAGCCGAGCTGGGGGCTGGCGGACGGTGAGTCTCTAAATGCGTCCGAAAGAGGAAAGGAAAAAACAAACCACCCAAGCCCAGCCCTAAAATAAAACACTTCTGCTATAACTCGGCTTTAATGTGCGCCTTCTCCTCAAACCAGGGATGTTCCTTTGGGCTTGAGGTTCCCAAGTTTCACAAACAGTTAAGAAAAAGAGATGTGGGATATTTGGGGAAGAAAATTAGAAGTCCTCAAGAGATGGTCACACCAGGATCCCACAGAAGACGGGGGGGGGGGGGGGGGAGGAAAAAAAAAGCCAACCGAGCCTGGAGTGGAAGCAAAACTGCCTTGAGCCACTCTGCGTTGGAAATCCATGTACAGCGGGATAACCCAGCTGGTGAGTGCCCCTGCGCGCAAAGCGGAGAGAAACAGGCTCAGCTCGGCGTTTTATGCCTCAGCAGTCCAAAAAGAAACAACAACAACAAAACTGTTGCCTGTAAAAGGCAGCTGCTGCTTTACCTCCTCTCCACCCCTCCCGCCGGCTGGGACTGGGGAGCGGCTCCGCAGGGAGCAGCGAGAGGAGGAGGAGGAGGGTGGAAGGGGACTTTGCAAAAGCGCCCGAACATCGAGGACAGAAGTTTCCAGGGCTGAGCTCTGCCTGGGACCTCACTCTGTCTGCGGCAGGCGATCGCTTTGGCAAAAGAGTCAAGGTGCCAGAGGAGGCGGTAGGAGTTTTCCCTCCTCGTCGGCCGTTTCCCTAGCTCAGCAAGTAGCAGCCTCTCTAATCCCCGGCGAAGATCCTGCTGCTCGGGCGATTATTTCATCGCGGCAAGCTGCTCCTCGGAGGAAATTCTCATTTCGGAGAGGCAGGGGAGGGGCGACTGTCACTCAGCCGCTCTGGAAAAAACAGAGGGATGAGCCTGCAGCATCCCCGGGCTCCGGCGCACGGGACGTGGTAGTGTTTCTAGGTCAGGCTGGTGATGCGGGACGTGAAGCCGGCAGAGATGACATCCTGGCTGTGTCACCTTCTGTCCTTCGATGGGCAAGGGTTGCACGTGTGGGCCGTGGCTTTGTGGACGTTTGCTCTGTGGGGCTTGGAGGAGCCGGTGGGGAAGGAGGACTGCTGGGGGAGCTGGAGGGCGATGGGGAGGTGGGAAAGAGCTTCATGTGCGCTCACAGGGGGGAGTGGAGGTGTGTAGAGCACGGGGGCCAGCTCGCGAGTCCACAAAGCATCTTCGTGAGACCGTGGGACCAAAGCTGAGACCTCGCCGCAGGAGGCAGAGACTGCGCTTGGAGAGCACCAGCCACCCCAGCCCAGGGAAGGGCTGATGAGGCTGCCCTCCTCCCCATGTCCTGGGCTGCTGCTCCTCCATCCATCCCCATGAACCACGTAAACAGGAGGAAGCAGGTCCCTGTGGTGCGCTTTAATTAAGGGATGGAGACACTGACTTTGCCTTTCCCCAGAGGATTGCAAAAGTCCCAGGCGGGCCCCACACTTCAGCTCACGGCCATCCCTGCTCCGACACGCGCTCTGCCCCCTGCGTTGCAAAACAGGGCTCTGACTCACCGGCCTTTCCCAGCCCGCTGCTCACCAAGCCTGGAGACATTTGCAGGGATCCCTCGGAGGGATGTAGGGAGTCTGGGTGCTCTGCATCCCGCTGCTGGCACCCAGAGCAGGATGTGGCAGACAGGATGTGGCATTGTCCCACCGATGTCCTCAGGCCTCCACGTGGTGACGACAGCTTTCTAGGAAGGTTATCCCCTGTGACTGGAGCATATGGGAAAAGGAGAGTGACCTCTCCAGGTGCCCTGATCCCAGCAGGCAATGACATGACAGACCCTTGATGTCCAAGATGCTCTCTGGCTTCTCCACAGCTCTGGGAAGCCACTGCCCCGGCCAATTGAGAGGTGGTGGCAAGGGAGCACCCTTTTCTGCCTCCCTCAGCTGGGTGCTGGCAGGAGCCAGGGCCAGGTTGAGGGCAGCAATACACCCCAGCGCTGCTGCTAATCCTGCTTCTGCCTACAGGCAGAGTGGGGATGCAACAGGGGGACGAGGGAAGCCTCTGTTTTGCGATGCTGGCTTTTCCAAGGGAGCCCACAACAGCAGGAGGGGACCCACCATCACCTCCCCAGCTGCTGAGGGCCAGTGCTGGTGATGCCATGGCCCGGGAGCCGGCTCTCAAATCCCTGTCCTTCCCCGCCTGCATGCCAGGACGACCCCAGCTTGCCCCTGGCCCCACAGCTGGGTTTAAAGGCGGCAAAGCTGATTATTGCCTTTCTCTCAAGTAAAGGGTGAGGAGGGCATCAGGGAAACCTGCCTCAGAGGCGGGGGGAAGAGACCTGTGCCCCAGGGTGTGGGCTTGGTGAAGCTGGAAAACAGTTGTTTCTCTCTTTTAATGAGTTTTCTGGGTTTTCCCCCTGTTTGAAGGTTGGTTGTGACTATGAGCCCAAGTGAACAGCACTGTGGATCAGACTCGGGGCAAGGGCCTATCACACGACTACACACCCACACCCTGCCCCGGGCCTGGGCCCTGGGCCAGAGACGTGGTTTCGCTCCTCAGGGCTCCCGTCCCACTGCTCAAACTGATGTGCGGAAGAGATTTAAAAGGAGAGCGAGAGAGGAAGGTGGGAGGGAGAAGGCGAGGCCGGATTCTCTTCCCTCCCTGCCTCTCCCAGCGCTTTGCAAACACGAGGTCTTTGCAATGTCCTCAGGAGGAGGGAAAACACCCCCCTGCACGTGCCCAAGGCTGGATGCCTGTTGGGGCAGGGACTGCTGCGCAGTGTGGCCAGCCCTGGGCACGCGACCCCAGTCGTGTCCTGCTCTCCGTCCCCCTTCCTCCTGCTGTCCCCAGCAGGACCCCCCTCAGAGCCACGCCATGGGGCTCCCCACCCAACTGGGGCCACCCTCCTGCCCCAAGCCAGCCACAGGGCACTGATGGCCGTTGTCCTGCAGGGACAGCTGTGTGGAAAGCTACCGCTTCTTCGTCTTGTCCCTCCTTGCCGCGTCGGCACACCTGAGAGAAGACGGACACACAACGCGCATGCACACACTCACAAAACCAACCCCAAATCTGGATTGGTATCAGAGAGAATTAATTACTAGCTCATGCATATTCAGATGAGAAACTCAGCTGAACCTGGCGGCAGTTCGGCGCCTGGGGCGGCCCTGGAAAGGAGAATTCCTCTGGAGAGATATAAATCACCGCTCCCCTCTATCGCTTCCCCTGTAGAGCACTACCTCCTGGGGAAGACTGAACCTTGATTTCCTTTTTTTCCTCCTTCTTCGTTTTCAATCTGCACAGGGCCCCTGTAATTACAATGGGCTGCTTTAGGGCTTGAGTTATTTATTGGGTAACAGCGACACACCTACCCCACTCCAGCCGCCTGCCTGCCTGCGTGTCGCGGCTTGTCCTGCCTACCCAGCAGCACCCGCCATGCCCTGCCGTGCTGTGCCTTGCTGCTTTAGCTCGAGACAGCGCGGGCAGCAGCAGCAAATGGGGACCACCAGCCTTAAGCAATCCACGAAAGACACATCCATGGTGTTGTAGTCCCTGTGAGCAGGGGCGAGAGTCACGCTCTTGTTTTATTGCAAAACACAATCTCGCACACACGTTTGTGTGCTGCTGCGGCAGGTAGTGGATGCCACCGAAGCTCACACCGGTTGTGAAATCTTTGGCCCCATTTCACAGGTGGGGAAAGCGAGGCATGGAGCGGAGAGGTGATTTGCCCGGGGTCATCCCGGGAGATCGGAAGAAGAACCACCGCTCCAGCTGACCTGTGGCTGGGTGAGAAGACGCCAGCCACAGCGCTTGGCTTAATGCTTCGGCTGGCAGGACCTGTCCCCCGTGCCTCCGCATTGCTTCCTGGCGGGGGTCCTCTGCCCAGCCCCAGCTCCGCATCCCCCTGCCCAACCCCACTCGCCCCATACACTGGCTTGTGTGTTTGGAGGAGATGAGCACTCGGGGCTGAAGACCACATGGCTGGAGGGAATTAAATAATTGATGGACCAGAAGTCTCGAGCAGCTACCAAATCTCCAGGGGCAGCATTTGAGAGGCAAAGCAGAGCCCCGGACAAGCCCCTTCTCTCTGATACGATGCCAGCGTGTCTCATTCCTTCCTGGGGCTTCTGGTGGGCTGAAGATGTGGGGTGCCGGGGATGGGAGAACTCCTCTGCTCGCCTTGCCTCCCAGCTCGTCCCCTGCGTTGCTGGAGCACTGGAGGGACTGGCCACCTTCCAGCCAGGCAGGGAGGAGCTGGGGGGAAGGAGGCCACTGCTTCCAGGCTGAAACGCTCCGGCACAGGATGGTTCCCACTGAGCAGCACCCTCAGAAAGAGCGGGCTGAGCAGGGAGGAGGAAAAAAGCCTGCAAAATCAAGGTGGGTGCCCAGCTCTTCCCTGTACAAGAGCACAGGGCCACCAGAAAGCAGCAAGCTCCACGCCAGCGAAAGGGACAGCTCTTCTGCCAAGCTGCGGCCTCCTTGCTGTGGAAGCATGGAGAATGGCTTAACAATTTACAGGCGAAAAGCAACTGAATAAATTCAGCACAGAAATCGGAAGGAGTTAAATCCAACAGTCCCGCTCCCTGCTCTGGAGGTCCCTCGGCTCCAAAGCCTTGGCAGCTGGGAGACGGTCGCTGCCCAACAGCCCCCTTCCTGCTCCCTGCCCTGAGCATCACGGCAGAGGGGCCGGTCAGTCACTGCTGGCACAGACACGCCGGGCATCAGGGGGTCACAAGGCAAGAGGGATAGCCCCTGTGCGATGGCCGTGGCCACGTGGATCCTGGGCATCAGCCTCACGGGGTCTCGGCGGCGGGAGGAGGAGGTTTTCCCACCCAAAGCACTGATGCAGAACTGCCACGGGATTTGTCAGGCTGCAGTGTGAAGCATCTCCCTGAGCTAGACATATTTGTCGATATTTAATCCGCCAATAAAAGTGGTGCATGACCAAATTGAATATTTAATTTAATATACGCTAACCAGGAGCCGGTTGGCATTTCACCCAATGGAAAATGTTTACAGCCCTCTCTCTCTTTTTAACTGATTTTTCATGAAAAATTGTTGATAATTTTTTTCTTGGGATTTATTCACATCTTTTTTTCTTTTAGGTACTGCTGTTATGATCTGAAAATTATTTTCATTTGCCAGCTCAGGAGTTTAATGAACAAGCAATTTGAATAACCATTTGGACAAGTATTAAAAAAAAAAAGGGGGAGAGAAGAAGAATCCATTTCAAATCCTCAGAAATAGCCCCCCTCTCCACCAACTTCAGTAATTTGCAGAAGAGCAGTTTCTTCATTTTTTTTCCCCAGCATACTAGATGAAACAGTTGAAAGTGTTTGAAGCTGGCAAGAAATGCATTTCTAGCTACTGATGTCATGAAAATATAAATTGGCAGATTTTTCACGCTGGGTCAACGTGTAGCGATAAGCACAATGCCATACCTTTAGGAGAAGTATTTGTTGGTAAACAGATGGGAAGCAGCCTATAATGTCCGTAGTCCATAATATACAGCAAATGTGCATTGGCGGGGTTGCTGTCGGAGCAATAAATCGCGCATCTTACTGGTGGAGGCCAGACCATCCTGTGTGCAGGCACTGTTGAGCCTGTTGTGGGCAAAACACACAATGTGGAGAATCGCAATGAATAATTTAGAGAGCATCCTTGTTCGTCTCTCTTAAACTGCCCATTGAGTCATTTCTGCTGCTCCCATTTCAAGTGGCCAGAGGAATCCTTCCTATTTTCCATGCCAAATATAGCAGTTTTTCCAGAAATGCTCAAACACACAAGCCAGGAAGTTTCCCTTCTCTGGGTGAGTCACTGGAAGTTCAGGCTGCAGTTTCACGATTGCTTCAAGCCAATCAAAATCTGTGCCGCTGCCAAAAGCAGCCGTCCAGCCCTGCCCGGTGAGTGGCATCGCTCCCTCCTTGTGCAAGGAGAGTCGGATTAGGGAACGGATTGGGCTGAAAACAAATCCTGTTGGGTTGGTTTTTTTTAGGATGTTGATTTTCAACCAAATCATTTGGCCGATTCATCTCATGGCTGTGCAGACTCGATAGGATAGGAGGCTTTTCTGATCTGAGAGGTGTGTTATAAGGATGCTCCTTACACCAGAGTGACCAACGGCAGAGGCAAAGGGGATACGGGGGGAAATGCCATGCCTGTGGGGTCACGGATGGGTGCGTGTCCCCTGTGTCACACAGCTCAGCTGCAGAGCCAACAGCTCGGCATGGGAACACAGGGAGGATCCCTGCCTAGAAGGGATTTTCTTGGGTGCCGTTTCTCAGATCCAGGACAAGGATGTGATTTGGGACATCAGGACCAATCTGTATCTCAGGACTGTCCCCAGCTAGGCCAGGATGCTCAGGCATCCTACTTCAGTGGAGACACCTGTGATACACAGGATCTCAGAGAGGAGGGATATTTCAACCTCCTCTTCTGGGAGCAGGACTGCTCTCTTCCTACTTCTTCTTTCCTTTCTTCCCTCCTGCATCTCCCAGCATTTTTTCTAGCTGCTTTCCACATTGGTTTCCAAAGCAAGGGAGCCTCCCTCCCATTTTTGCTGCCTGTTCCCTTCCAATCGTTGCAAACCCATGGAACCAATTTTAAACAAATTTGATGGAGAGGTGAGGGGGAGATCCTAGATCTTCTTGCAGGTGTCCTGGAAACAAGTGCTAAGCAGAGGGGAGATGCTCACAGGCACCTCCCCAGAGAGACTGGCCTCTGCAAACACAGGCTTTTTATTAGTCACCAGAGAATCCACACCAAGCACCACGGCTGAAGCATGGTTTTGAAACTGCAATTTCCCCAGCAGTGCTCATCCCTGGGGGTGCACCTCAGCTTCTCCCAGCTTCACTGGGTGCCCTCCTGCCCCTTCCTTAGTGGGCGTGGGACAAACATTGCTCTTGCAAAGGCCGTGCCCTGGCAGGCCTGGGGTTTTGGGGCTGCAATCTGCTCCACGGGGCTCCCACGTGAGTAAACCAGCCTGTTTTGTTATGTATTTCCAGTGCTCTCAAGAGCTGCAGCTTTTGTGGCTGGGGGATCCCCGTGGCTCCGTGGACTGCTTTTAAGGAAGGGTAACTGAGGCCAGCAAGCGTCTTGCCAGGTGGTGTCGGTTTGCTACAAAGGAACTCACATCTCTGGTGGGATATTTTTGGAGATCAGCAATGCAGAACAGGTTGAAAATCCCTACTCTAAAAATCTGCATTATTTTTTTCCTTCTCCCAACATTTGTTCTGTTATTTCTTAGAGGTGGTGCTCGCCTCTTTGTGGAGAAGCCTTGCTGACGGGCAATTTTTCTGCCTGCTTTGGAAAGGCATCCCCGCTCGCCTCCGGTCTCTCCCTCCCTCCCTCCTCCGAGGGAGCCTCATGGCCAGAGTTTGCTCCCGCTGGCCCCGATCCAGGCAGGCACTTACGCAGGTCACTGCTCCAACTTGGAAGCCGGTGGATCGCTCCCAGGCTGCCCCCCGGGGACTAACAGGTTTTCCTGCTCCATCTCCTGGAGAAGGTGGGGAAGGGAGGGGGGGTCCGAGCTAGGGCCAGAGCTGGCTCTGGTGCCCGCCTCTGGGTGAGCTATCCGAGGCGCTGGGGTAGTTCTTCACTACCCTATGTGACACTGCTGTCCCCAGGTGCTGGCACTGCAAAGCCACCACGGTGGGACATGGCACCTCCTGGGCAGTCTGCGCTGGAAGGGTGCCTGCAGGCAGTGGCAGGCAGCTGGGCAGCCCCAGCGCCGGGTGGGACAGCCCCGTCACAGACTGCTGGCTGCTACCAAGGAAAGTTTCTTCTTCCAAGGGCTTTGCTTCCTATCTCCAGCATTTTCCATCTGCCAGGGGAGACCGGGGCCAGGACTCACCCCTCCTATGAAAGCCTCCAGGCAGGACGTGCCACCATCCCTGCCTGCCCTCCTTCTCTCTGCGGTCCCTAGGAGGTACGGCAAGGAGCAGCCACGCTCAAACTGCGACTCTCTTGGGTCCCTACAGCTCCTGCCCCACCATGGGGATGGCTCATATTGGGACACTGATGGTCCCTCCCCAGATCCGGGTGACTCAGAGTATGGGGACGTGGTTTGGTCACCCCACAGTGCTCCCCTCTCCACTGCTCACCTGCAGCGGGACCCAGCAGCTTAGCTCAAGCAGGCACCTCGGCTGCCCTGGTGCAACGGGGACCAGCGCCTCCTTGTCCCCCTGCGATGGGGGCCTGGGTGGGACACACAAATTTCTCAGGCTGAACACCTTGCGACAGCCAAAATCCACAGCTGAGAGCTGCAACAGGCATCTGCTTCGAAAGGACATGGGGGAGCCAGGAGCAAGCAGGACCACAAGCCAGTGCTAGTGGACGAGACCGCTCGGCACATGCTGAACCTGGTGCAGCCCTCACCCTGCCACCTCTCACCTCTGACATGTGCTGACCCCCCCCGGGGTACAAACCTTCCCAAGGCCACAGCAGCAGGGACTCAGCACCCTGCGCACACAAGCCGGGGAGGCTTCAGCACACACGACACCCCAAAAACCCATCAGGAGGAGGGGACGGAGGGAGGCAGGGGAGCAGGATGGTTCTGAGCGCTTGAAGGTCAGCCCATATGAATGAATTCAAGGGATGCTAAGCCCTTCCACTGCATCCTTGTGCCAGATGCCCTTGGGTCGAACAGACTCTGCCCGTGCCGGGGGTACCAGGGTCCCCGTGCAGTCCCCCCGGCTGCGCCACCGAGCTGCCTCCTCCCCTCGGCGGCCGCCCCTGGCAGATCAGTCACAGGCCGGGCGGTGGGCGCCGCGGGATGGAGCGGAAATGAGGCAGCCGAGGCCCTGCAGATCTGCTGTTTATCTCCACGCCACTCGCACGCCCTCGGTCGGGCTCCGGAAGAGTAAATCACTTCGGCCTTCCCCAACTGCACTGTTTCCACCCCAGCTGGGACAGTGGGGTCCCCTCTAGCACTTCCCGCACCCTGTGCATCCCGCAGCCAGCAAGCCCAGGCTGAGATCTGCTCCCTTAGCACAGCGGGACTCTGCTCCCGTTCCCTGGCTGAGCTGCACGGGCTTTGCCCCAGGATGTGAATTTGGGTGCTGGAATTTATCCGCGGCTGTTTTGGCTGTGGCTGAACTCCACCTCCGGGCAATGACATGTTGTTTCCATAGTAGCTAATGGACTGGAGATGGAAGGGGGGAAACACATACCCGCACTAAAAAGGGACTCGTGAGTAATGTGGTTGCTTCCAGCGCAGAGTAGGAACAACTTTCTAGCACTCGACGGAGCCCCTCCTTCACCCGGCGCCTGTAAAGTGTCAAGAGAGGAGTGTGTGTGTGCAGAGCTGTGCAGGAGTGGGCATGGGGCCGGAGGACAAGGGGGTCCATGTGGGTGCTGGGGGGTTTGGGGGTGCACGGCGCTGGGGAGGGGGTGCATGGCAGCTGCACAGGGGCAGCCTGTGCAAGGAGAGGGGGGACAAGGTGAACATGAGAGCCTGTGGGGAGGGTGCGGCGCAGGCAGTGGGCACACGCACGGGTGGCATGTGTCTGCAGGGGTGTCCGTACCCTTTTGCATGCAGAGGGCAGTTCCCGGAGGGAGGAGGGAGCAGCCCTGGGCAGACTTGCACCGTGGTGGCCCCCTGGAGCAGAGGCTGGTAGAGGGAGTAGTGTGGCTGGGACAAGGCAGGCCATGGGTGTCTGAGGGCTGTGCTCACCCATGGGACAATAAAGAGTGACAAGGACAAAGTCTGGAAGGTACAAAGAGGCAAGGAGCTAAAAGGGCATTGAGGGGGGCTCAGGACTCTTTGTCCCTGCTGGACCCCCTGTGCAAGCACTGGGTGGGTCTTGGTGTGAGAGCAGGGGGACAGCCCTGGCTCTGCTGCTGACCTGCTCAAAGCTTCCCAACCATCCCCAAGTCCCATGGCTCTCCAGGAGCAGGGAGGACTGGATTTTCCTCCCATGCCACAGCCCTGGGCTCCCCCCTGGCCACCAGCACAGCACCGTGGGTCCACCACCCTTTGACATTTCCATCGCACTCAGCTACACCACGGACCAAATCTGCCCTCGGGGAAGAACAGAGCCGTTACTCCACGTGCAAACAGAGGGTGGCTCTTGGGGACATCCTCGTGCCCATCTCTGGCCGGCAGCCCTGGCCGGATCCCTGCGCCCCGGCTGCTGTTACAGCATTTTTCTTCCACTTGCATGTTCCCCAGCTTGTTCGGTTGCGTAGCTCCCGCCGTGTCCGGCTCTTTGTGTTGTTTGCTGTTAAGTAAATCACTGGCAGCTCCCCAGAGCACTGGGTAATGGCAGGATAATTCCCAGCAAGACCCTGGTAATTCACTTGAAGGAAAGCAGAGCAGAGGAAAACAGCACTATTAGCCATTATCCCGGCCTCTCAAAGGCCTCCTCGCCTGCAGAAATGCCATGCGGTGCGGCAGGCATGCCTGCCACGGCTCCCAGATGCTGTGGGCCATGGGAGGGCCACAAGCAGCAGAGGAGGCCAGGTTTTAGCCTTCTCTTGCCAACCTGGACCAGCAGACGAAATGCAGGCAGCAAGTGCCTCTGCCTGCCTCAGGTGCAAGTGGGTTGGTGTCAGTCCTGGGAAAAGTACCCGGAGCACGGGAGTCAGGCGATGCAAAGTGCCCATCAGGCAGCGGAGACCTGTGGGATGCACGGCAGGACCGAGGTCTTGGGATGCAGGAGTGACCCTTCGGCCAAGAGCTGCTGGGCACCTGCCCTGCTGCCGGCGGAGGGCTGACAGCCAGAGTGGGGAGGAGGATGGTCACGATGCTCTGGCTGCTGCGGGCTGGGGGAGCTTTGCCACTTGCATCAGCAAAGATAACGTCCCTTCCAGGCAGCCTCAGCACCTTTCACACTTCCCTGTTGTTGGGACACCCCGATCCTGGCTGGGGCACACTGGAGACCAAGAGCAGGGTTTTGGATGGGGGTTTGCTGGGGGCAGCTCAAGCACTGACCCTGCCACGCTGAGCCACTCTGCACCCACCGGATCCACATCCATATGCGGGTATCAATGCCAAACAGCTTCACCCGGACTCTCTGAGGAGCTCCCAGCTGTGTTTCTGAGTTGCACGGGTGTGTGGCATGGTGGGGGACACCAGGAGGGCAGACCCTCCAAAGGGCTTGGCGGGGGGCTCGAGGCAATGGGCTCCCTGCAGAAGCCACCTGCTTCCTTCCAGCTCTGCAACGGGGCGCCGAGTTCTTTTGCAAACCTGCGCCTGAAGTGGCTGCCGGCGTTTCTGAGAGAGGCCTCTGTTTGCAGAAGTGCCGAAATTCCCCCCCACCCCGAGCCTCCCAGCAGCAGGGGTGAGCCTGCAGCCGCTGGCGGCAGCCCCCTGCTAGGCTCCCCGCGCCGGCACCCGGGGAGGGTGAGGTGCTCACCGCTCCACCCAAACCCACGCTCACACCCCTCGGCATGCTCACACACACACGGGCACCCACACACGGAGGAATGCGTACACAAAGGTGCACGCACGCGCTTATGCATAGGCGCAGGTTTTCAGACGCTTCTCGTTGGTTGGCTTTAGAGCAAAGTCCCGGCTTCGTTGGGAGCAATAAAGGCGTTCAGACCAGGCTAGTAGTAAAAGCAGTAAACTTTAAGGGGAAAAGGGTTCCCTGACTGCTTCCGCAGCAGCGGTTGCCGTTGCCTGACAAAGGCTTTCCTTCTGTTCGCTTTATGCACATGCACATTTGGTGCTGATTAAGTGTGTGGGACTGCAGCTCCAAGTACGTGGGGCAGCTCTGCTCCCAAGCACTCGTGGATGCACCCACACCCACCCTGCACGCCCGCTCCCATCCAGATTCTCTTTCCCAGCAGCCAGACGGGTCTGGGAGACCCTCCCCAAAGTGCCACGGCTTTGGTTGCTCTCCCACGTTCTCCCCGGGAATGGTTAGTCCGTGGAAGAGAGTCGTGTTTTGATAGCCAACGCCTGCACAAGTTTCAGAGCAATGCCCCTTGCTCTGAGCTCGTGCAGCAAGAAATGAATGGCCCAGGAAACAGAGGGGGTTGCAGGGAGATTGGGAGCAGCCTGTCCCTCTTGGAGAAGTCAGTTCCACCATTTTGGGCACCTGAGGAGGTCCTAGCCCCCACCCCAGTTGAACATTGTGGTTGTCCTTGAATGTTTTGTGTCAGGGGAACAGATAATGACCCTGACCTTGGCTTTCAGGCTCTACGGCAGCCTCACACCACGGAGCACCCATAGACAAGGAGGGCTTGAACTCACCTCAGTAAAGGTGTCAAAAGTCCATCCTTTTGGAAACCAAGGGCTTGCTTCCATTTCAAAGATGCAACGATCATTTCCGTAACAGCAGCAAGGGCAAGCATTCGCCCTCATCAGCCCGTGTGGCTTCCAACCCCGAGATGCTGGCACAGAAAGCATAGAACAGGTTTGATGTACTTTGCATGAGTTGCTGGAGATAAATGGGGCAACACTGCATGCGCACTGCTGTCTCCTCAGGGCAAAAGTCCTCATGTCCAGGGTACTGTGCTGCTGTGGAGCAGCCAGAAATGGTGATGAGAAAGGGAGGAGGTGGCAGAGATGTGGCCATGTCCAGAGGGACAAGATGAAGTCTGCCAGATGGAGCAAAGCTTTACTGAGGGATTCTTCAAGGTGATAGCTGCAGGTGAGATTTTATCGCCCCTAATATAAGTATCTAAGACTGGGATGCCCGCTGTCATCAAGCATGACAGAGAAGCACCTCCAGTGCACGGTTCATCCTCTTCTTCCTCTCACCTTTCACCCATCCCACTGTGTTAATGGCCTTCCACCAAGAATGCAAGGAAAATATTTCTCCACCTCCAAGGGATGTGTCCTCACGTCATGGCCTGACTGCTCCCTCTAGGAAGCAGCCTTTCACTACCACCTGCAAACATGGTGCAAGGCCAACCAGTCTGACTCTCATCTCCCTAATATCTCTTTTCCTTTGATTGCTCTGACGTCAGCAGAGTCCTTCCCTCCGCCATCACAAGACAACACATTGGGTCGCTTGTGAGAAGACAATCCTGGCATGGCTGCCGTAAGGCATGTGAGCAGCTCTGATCTAATGGGACTTTCCTTGAGCACTGTGATCTGGGGGCGTCAGCCTCAGGCTGGGGGCTAGGATTTTGAGAAGGAACAAGTTCCCCAAGTTGAGACCTCCAAGGAAGGCCCTGTTTGGTCTTTCGGGTTGGTGGCAGTTCCAGACACGTGCCGAAGATTTACGTACCAGAGAGGCTACCAGGCCTTTGCCGACTCTGGGCTGGGGTTAGCCACGCTTTGGCTCTCCACCCTTGCCTGTTTTACACTGCATGCTAAGGAATCCCTTGAAGGTAGAGAGGAGGGCAGGCTGGATGAGCTGTCTCCCCAGCCTTGATTTCAGGGAGCCCATTTGCTCACCTCCGGGTCTTGGTGAAGCAGATGGAGGTGCAGTGCATTTGGGAGGATCAGACCAGAAAGAATGGCCACCCCTCCCATGTGGCTTCTTTTACACCACAGGCCATTGTATTCTGCCCACTTGCTCCTACAATGGATGCCGAATCAAACACCTCTTCCAGAAGGGAACCAAGTCGTGATCTAGAGATAAACCCATGGAGTCTCAGTCTCTCATTAGTTGGTTGGTTCTGATGATTAATCATGCTTCTTGTTGAGGAAGCCTGATCATTTCTAATGTGGGTTTACCCTGGCTTTGGAATTTAGCCACTGGTTTGTTGCCTATATTAAAGCATTTAGCATTGAAATGGAGGCAATTAGGCTCCTGAGAGAGTTTTAACTTAAAAAACTTCAACTCCTAGTTAAGGTTTTTGTCAGTTAGTATAAAGAAAAGAGTCATAGGACCTCGGATGAAGACTAAGGAGGTTGGTTTTGTTAATGGAGCAATAAAACAATAAATCTCTTGATGTGAAGGCGCTAGATTAGAATGAGTGTAGATGGAGCAATAAGGATATTTTAGCATCGGCTGTCCTCGTAAGACATTAACAAAGTCAGGCTGTATGAACACCACCTCCTTTAAGACACTTGTGAGATCAAGCACCGATAACGCTACATTAAGTGGCCCTAATGCTGCGACTAATGCGGAACTGATACGAATGTGATGTTAGCCAGCAGAGGTAGGTATCCCAGGTATGTGCTGTGGGATACCTGCTTGGGGTATGTCGAGATGAATATGTACGTTTGGATTGCTGTAGGGGATCAAAGGGCGTGTCTGAGGGTTTTGTTTCCCAGGGTGAGGTCTCCGACACCTGTGGTGCATCTTCCTTCTGCCAAGCCAGAGAGATTGGGAACATGATGAGAAACGGCTGGAGGTTTTACTTTGTTAGAACGCGTCCTTCATGTCAGCAACAGGCTATAGAGTTTGTGTCTTGTTGGTTTCTCCTCTGTAAATGTTCAGTGTTACCTACAACAACTGAAATTAGCTTTCCTGTGGCCTTAGGAAAACACTCATGCACCTCTTAATCTCTGTTTCATTTAGATAACCAGACTAGGCATGTGTGTTCTCGTTCTCTCCCATGCTCGGGCTTCCCTGCAGTGGTTCTTTTCTACATCTTCTCCCACGTTTCATCCTCATTAAAAAAAAACCAAAACAAAACAAAACTCAGGAGCATAGGCAGGACTTCTGCATCAGCCATGTCATTGCTCTCTATTTAAATATCCCAAAATTAACACTACTCCTCTTAGTCCCTTATCACAGTAGGAGTTCTGGTTGAGTTGGTTGCGTGCTCTGAACCTTTCCATCTTCTTGCTTGGTATGTGAAGTCCACAATCTGCTCCTTGCTCCTTGCGTTTGACTTGCTAAGATGTTTGGTTTGAATGGGCTGAGTTCACCAAAGGAGCAAACCACTGAGCAGGACTGTGATGCCCTTATCTCCTTACCCGTCTTTCTGCCATGTGCCAGCGTTATCAGGGGTGAGAAGGATTCAGGAGCATCCACCTTCCAGGGGAAGCCTGTGGGGAAGGCTCCTGTGTGTCAACAGAGGTCAACTCATTCTGAGGCCCCCCTGTAGCTAGCTCCTGTAGGAAACACTTTATCATGTTGTATCACAGAGTCCTCAGTCAAAATGTTCACAAGAACGATGTTGGGATCATGCAGTGACCTTCACTTACCAAACCCTGGATCATTTTTGTATACCAAGCCTTCTTGCCACAAAACCAGGGCAATTCATTATTTATATTCTTGCCTGTTAGCTCTGTGTTGGTTGAAGCTCGGATTCTCTTCCACTCTTTTGCACGATGCCAGGTTAACAGGTCTGAGTTATCCAATGATCTCATTTGCCTTTTTTAGAAATTCTGGCAAAGCATTAGCATTTCTCTGATCTTCTTGCAAATAAAGATTAGCAAGGCAGGACACCTCTGCCAGCTCTCTAAGGACTCTTCTGGGCTTGTGAGTTTACTCTTGTATGTGCTCTAATATCTTTCCAAGATTCCAGTGGTCTGTACGATATCTCGTCTGATACAAGTATATCCCCCTCCTGCTCTCTAAATGGAATTACTTACCGAGCACAACAACTTTTACATATCACTGTTAGTTTTATCATCTCCGTGGTGTTAGGAGGAGACTGTATCAGTGCTGTCACTTCTTTTGTTCTCCATCTACCTGCAAGTCTCTCCTGTCGTCCTCACCCCTGCCCAACATTAATTTTTTCCTTGTTCTTTTTTAGCTTTCCTAATCAATATCTTAAGTTTCCATTTTACTGACTGATTTTTAGTGTACTCCCTCCCCTCCAGTTGTGATGTGTAGCTCTTTGCTTTCCAGTTCGCCACTGAATCAGAATGGGCTTGTAGCCAAACCCGTTTCCTCTCCGTTTGCACTGTGACCTGCCAGCTATCAAAAACTCTTTCTGAAGAGCTCACAATATTTTCTCACATTTTTTCTAAATTATTCCTCCCGACCAGTTTCTCTCTTACTTTCTCTCAGCTTTGGTAAAATTAACCCTATGGATCACCACACGTAAGTGAGCCAGAACTGCCCTTTCTCACCCAGAACAGGCAGAACTGGGTCACGCTGACTGGTCCCCAGGCAACCACTGCCTTCCAGCCCAGCAATTAATTCATCTGTATCTGTCATAACGAGGTCCGGAGTCACATTATTTTGTGTCCTGCATGGTTCCCTTCATGTCAGATTATTACCTACACTTTCGGCAACCTTCATTCTTTGGTTTTTTACTAGTGGACGTGTCAGACCTTCAGGATGGTCTTCACCCAGGTGTAATTTCTCCGAACAACCCTGTGTGTTTTATCCCGGTTCCCCCGGTGGCGGGCCAAGGAGTAATGAGCGGCTCCTGCTCTCTGGTTCAGAGCCTGGTGCAGAGCCTGGCAGCAGGACTGCTCTCGAGTGTCGGCGTTAGCACATCGCTCCATGTGCGGTCCAGATCTCGCACTTTGCAGTTATCAATAATTCTAAACCGAGGAAACAACCCATTCATAAAGTGCTCCCTCCCACGCAGCTCTCACGCAGACTGTCCTTCTGAAACAGGCTACAGCCGCGGAGTGCATCGTTCCCCTCACATGAACCATACCAGTGGCTTTCATTCCTACCAATGGCATCAAGTTTTTCCTCATCAGGGAGGGCTTCCCATTCCTTTGGCTTGGTAAGCACACATCTAACCCTGATGGCATTAGATGCGACCAAGATCTCTTCCAGCCATGTCCTCTGCCACATGGGCTCATTTTGTTCATAACACATTGTGTTTCAAGTGCTTTTATCTCCTCAGCATCTTTGCCTTGCGCTGTCGGCCCCGTCCTTCCCCAGACTGTCACCAGCACATCTCAAAGCCACGGCAGTCACCAGCAGAGCCTCTGCCTCCTGCACAGCCCAGGGCTTCATCTGACAAAACCCAACAAAGCCGGGTTTCATCTGACAAAACCCAACTTCTGACACCTTCTTCCTTTTCTTTGGGGCTGGAAGAGTCTCTACAAATACCCCTTGGAATTTCTTCCTTAGGATGGACACCATACTGGTGTGTGTTAACACCAACAAAGACTTGCCAGGTGACTTCAAAATCCCACCCAGCCTCACCACTACATCTCCCGTCCTTTCTTCCAGGAGAAAGCACAGCATGCCCTATAGCTCTTGGGCTATTTAGACATCTCCATTTACTTTTCGCTTCTCTGCCCCAGACTTTGACTCTGCTTCTCCAGTTTATAATCCTTCTCCTCCAAATGCCTGTGGCACCATTTGTCTGGCTGCCCAGAGGGTCCCCGTGGTGGCTGCAGCCTCCCCCCAGAGCTGTGTCTGCTGGGCTGGGGCACCACTGGGACATGGGCACCTCCTGGTCCGAAGCATCTCCCCCTTTCCCTGGGCTGTTTGGTGGATCCCCAAAGTCATGAGCTCCCCAGGGTGTCTCAGCACTGGACCAGACACCATGGGCACCTTGTGGCATAGCAAGCGTAGAGTGTGTGGGGTATTTAACGGCCACCTGGCTGGACTGTGGTGGGATAAATGGGGCAAGAAAAAGGGCAGGGGGTCATTTCCAGACAAATCCCTCAGCCCCAGGCTGGCAAAGGGCATGTGGGAACCTCCCAGCCCTGCAGCCAAGAGGCCAAGGTGATGGGCTCTCTCCTGGTGCCACAGGCAGTCAGCAGAGGGGGAAGAGACAAGGGAGAGGAAAAGCCCGGAGCATGCCCTGGCAGCTCAGGGAGACCAGGGGGGCGCAGAGGAGAGCAGAGCAGCGTCCTCCGCTCTCCCGGTGCACGCAGGCAGCCGGGTGGCCATCGTGATTCAGATCACAGCCTCGCAGGGCTCCGTGTGCCTTGGCTTGCCAGGAGAGGCCGGTGGCCCTGGGGCTGCGGGCTGTCTTCTGCAAATGGGAGACGGCAGCCTGGGGCACCAGAGCCCACACACGGGGCAGTCTGCTTGGCCTTCTGTGGGCTTCTTCCTCTTCAGGGCCAAACAGCCCCCGGGAAGGATGTCCCTCACCCGTCCCTGCCCCCTCTGGTGTGTCCCCATGGGCTGTTGCAAAGTTCCCTGCAAGGCAAAATTTTCTGCTAACAGTCCTGCAAGGGAAACAGCAGCAAAGCTTTTCTGTGTCCCAGCCCTGGGAGGGGGACAGGAGGACAGGGGGGATCTCAGAGCAGAGAGGACTCTTGCTCGGAGGGGACACAGAGCCCGTCTTCAAGTCTGCCTGCATCCTCGCCCTGACGCCAGCCGTTGTCCTCCCAAGCGCTGCCTTCTGCAAAGTGGCTTTTCCTGTGGTGTCCTCTGTCACCCCAGTCCTGTCCCCAGGGGACCTTTCTCACTCCTGAGCCGTGCTGGTAACTCCTGGTCTCCAGGCTGATGGCTGAAGGCTTGCTGGGGCAGCTGGGCAGCATGGGCTGGCAAGGGAGGGTGGCTCAGCACGAAGCTTTCTCTCTCCCTGCCCTGTGCACTTCATGGCCAGGGAAGGTGAGAACCACAACGCATGGCCAGCAAAGCCAGGCTGGAAACAACTGCATCCATGCAAGCAGGCAGCCGGGTACAGGCAGCCCCCCCGCCCCTGTCAGCCATGTGCAGGCACCAGGCTGCAGCGTTAAAGGAAAGATCAAGCTGCTGGTAATCAGCTCAGGGCTCGGGCCATCAGGATCAGGCCAGACTCCAAGGGCATGGTGCTGGTTCCTCATCCACTTGTTTTGGTTGCTTCTGCAACTTTTCCTTCCCTTAGGCAGCGGGGACCAACCGCATCACATAGCACCGGCAGCAGCTACGACAGGCTGCCGGAGGGTACCATGCCAGGATGCCGATCCATCTCGCTACAATCTGGAGCTAATTCTTAATCTGGCGATGAGCTGCGGGGATTTCCCAGCGCTGACACACTCTGCAATTGCAAGAGCATCTGAATTACAGCACTGATCCTCCCTCTGCACGAACGCGGGCCTCTGTCCCTGCAGCGGAAGGAGGTGGTTTATAGTCTAGATCCTATGACACCGGCTTCCCCTAAAGCCACCTCCTTTGTGTATCCCAGCTTCCCAGAGAGGGTCAGCTGCAGGCACTTATTTTTATGGTCTATTTCTTGGTCCTTTGCTCATGCAATGAAAATGAGCGACACAGAAGCCAGATGGGACAGGTATTCCTGGGTAGGAGCAACTGGCTCTTTTAGGGGCAAAAAAAAAAAGCCCAGAAATTCACATTAGCTTTTAATGTGGAGGGAGGCTTGGTACGACATAGTGCAGCATGAAATCCAGACTGTGCAAAAAGGGAAGAGAGGTAGAGTGGAGCAGCCCAGAGGACTGTCTCCACCACTGTCCCATGGTAGCCAGCCTGGATGTCTCCCAGGTACACAGGGAGCAGTGCAGGAGCAGGAACCACAGGGTGGGATTGACCAGGTGGTCCTCTAGCCTCTGGCTGTTGGCAGCACAGGGACGTCGGAGCTTTTGTATCTAGCAGACTCCCATGCATTTTTCTTCCATGACTTTGTCTCCTTGTTTATTGCCTTGTGCAAACCTCTGAGCACCCAGGGTGTCCTGCAGTGGGGAGTCCTGCGGGGAGTCCTTGCGTGACCTATGCCACCTGTTTTGCATCTCCACCTTCAGTCTCCATTTGCTGCCCCAATCGCTCTTCTGTTGGAGGTGGCAGGAACAGCCACCCCTCCCCACCTTTTCTTTGCCACTTGGGATATTCTAACCTTCTATCATCTCCCCTTGGTGTCTCTTCATCCATGTGGGCGTCACAGCTGTTCCCCGCACAGAACATCCTTGAAGTGCCACTCCGAGCCTCATCCAGCTCTAGGGAATCCTTAGGAAATGGGAGGACGGGAGCATCAGGGGCAGGACCTGCCATGGGCAGGGATGCAGGCTGCAAACCACCTTGCCCTTCATGGGGCAGGGATGCAGGGATGCAGGGATGTAGGGATTCAGGCTGCAAACTACCTCACCCTCCGCAGGGGACGGATGCAGAGATGCACAGATGCAGGCTGCAAACTGCCTTCCCCTCTGTGGGGCAGGGATGTAGGGATGCAGGGATGCAGGCTGCAAACCACCTTGCCCTCCACAGAGCAGGGATACAGGGATGCAGGGATGCAGGGATGCAGG
>VYZW01055721.1:21418-41824 GCA_013401315.1 Balaeniceps rex
GCAGGGATGCAGGGATGCAGGGATGCAGGCTGCAAACCACCTTGCCCTCCACAGAGCAGGGATACAGGGATGCAGGGATGCAGGGATGCAAGGATGCAGGGATGCAAAGATGCAGGCTGCAAACAACCTTGCCCTCCGCAGAGCAGGGATGCAGGGATGCAGGGATGCCTCAGGGATGCAGGGATGCAGGGATGCCTCAGGGATGCAGGGATGCAGGGATGCAGGGATGCAGGGATGCAGGCTGCAAACCACCTCGCCTTCCGCGGGGCAGGGGCTGAGGCCCGGCCGGGCTCCCTGTTTCGGGAGGCAGTAGGATTTGCTCGGGGATTTGGGAACCGGCCAGCCCCCCCGCGCCACCCGCCCCACGCCGCGACTCGCAAGCGTGGAGCAGGGCGCCCTCTGCCGTGGGAGAGCGGGCCTGCCGGTCGTCGTCCCCCCCCCACGCCGCCCCAAAACCGCTCGCCCCGTTGCCGGCAGCCCCGTTAGGACGGAAGGGTGGGCACGGAGACAGAGCCCCCCTTCCCTCCACCGCAGCAACCACTTGGAGAGGCTGGATCCCACTTAGCCCCCTCCTCACGCTCACCCCTGGTCCCCCATTCCCAACCAAGGATGCTGTGATAAGGCCCCCCACGAGTGTCCTCCTCCACGTGGGGTGCAGCACCCTGCCGTGGAGCGGGACCTTTCCCCCCAGGGGAAGGAGGAGAAATGTGTTTGTGCTCCCCGGCTTTTCCTCAAAGGCTCTTTTCAAGCTGTGGCTCCCAGCGAGAGGTGCTTTGCAGCGTGTCTGGGCTAGTGAGTTTGGCTGCCGAGGACTTTTTCGAGTGCTTTTTGTCTTGTATGGCTCCTTCTCTCGTGTCCTGCCACCTCCCAACCCTCCCCGCACACCCCATCTTGCTCAGGTCCCTCCTCAGAGGGAGCCGTGCATCCTTCCAAGCATCCCCAATCCTCCTTATGCACCCTGGTTTAGCAAACTGGCTCCAGCAAAGCTGGCAGTGGTGAGCTGAGACGTCACAGCGTCCAGCTGGCTCCTCTCCTCCACTGCCAGAGGGCTCTGTGTGTCCCTTGCGTGTCCCCGGTCCCTTTTTTCAACCTGAACATGGCCGTGGATTTGTACTCAGGCCCCAAGCTGTAAACTCAGGCTTGGAGAAACATCCCCTGCGGCTGCCTCTGCTTCCCCAGGGGAACGTCTGGCAGAGCCCGACACCAGCCACGGGCTGATTTATGCTGCCGCCTGAAATAAAGCGTTGCCCGTCCTGCTCTTCACGCTGGGTGAGCCGAGCCCGTTCAAAAACCAGTTTCAGTATGAAACTTCTGTGATCCCTTGGTGTGAACCAGGCCTACGCAGACAGGTATGGGGGCACGCTGCACCCCCCGGGCAGGGCATGGGAGGGGTGTTCACGGCAGGGGCGCAGCAGGGATGCAGGCAGCTGCGGGGGTAGATGCCCTGATTCTGCAAGGGACTATGGGCAGGGGCTCCCCGTGGCTTAGAAGAAAGGGAGCGAAAGGGCTTTTACTAAGTCCCTAACTCCCCTCCACCTAGGCAGATCTGGATGTCACCACTCTGGGGGCACAGCATCCCACGGCACCTGGTGGGAAGCGGCATGGGGCACGGGGCAGCACCTACCCCACTCATGCCACACACTGGGTGTTTGTGGCAGGCACCCAGCTGGCCCCAAATTGCAGCCAGAGCCTGTGTGACTGTCCCCTTCACACTCACATCCTCAAAGTGATGTCCACTGTCCCCCCCAGCAAAGTCCTGCCCTCTTCCCCTCAGCCCCAGCTCCAAAACTGCCCTTTGGGGAAGGAGGCAGTGGTCTTTGTGCGCCTTTAAGACACGGCGATGCTTTGCCAAAGCCAGCTGCTCCCCAGCCACACACGCTCCCCTACAATGCCCTTTTCATGCGCAGCGTCCGTGTGAGCAGTGAAATGCCCCTTCAGAGCAGCGCCGTGCCCGTGCCAGCTGTGACTCTCGTAATGCGGGTGCTCTCTCAGCATGGCACAGCATCCTTGCCAGCTCCGGCGTGAGCGATGCCAGTGAATACCCCCGCACCGCGGGAGCCGGCTCTTGCTCGGTGCAAACACAGCATCGGCAAAGGTCGCTGGGCATCGCAGCTGCCCGGTCCTCCCGGCATCCCCAGGGATGCGGGTGCTGGTCTGTTTTCCCCTGCACTAAATGCCTGTCTCTACTCCAGGTCACCCAGCAGCACTGCAGTCATAAATCCCGGCCACCTGCCCTCAAGGGCCAGCCCCAGCGCTGCCTCGTTTGGTTTAGCTAATAAAGCAACAACAACAACAAAAAAAGAGCTAATCCCCCAGCGCTGGCGCTGGGCACCAAGGTACCATATTGCACCGGGGAGGAGCCGCGAGGCAGCCAGGCCGGGCAGGCTGCGAGCGGGGCGGAGGGGAGCCCACGGCCATATGGAGCTGACCTCGGCTCTGCTGGAAATTACAGCAGTGATGTTTCCAGGGAGGAAGCCGGTGTCCCAGGCCTGGCGGGTTTATTTGCAGCCTCCAGAGAGACAGTGCATCCCCGGGTGTGGGGAAGGGGAGGAAATGGGTTCAGGAAGAGAAGCAGCATCACGGAGGATGCTCACGGAGTCAGAGGGGTGGGTGTGAGCCCCTCCCAGCCCCGTGGGGCTGCTGCCATGGGCAGAGTGGTATAAAACACAGAGCCAAGCATCTCTAAGGGCCCCCCACAAAATGTAGAGTATGGCTGTCCTTGATGCCTCTCTCAGCCCAGTTTTGCTCCCATTAGGACCCCCTCAGCCCCAACGCCAGAGCACTTCCAGCTCAACATGCCCCAGACCAGGGTCTCTTCCCAGCCCTGGTCCCTCCACAGTGTGGTGGCATCATGCCAAGTGAGGGGATGTCCCATGGGTCACCTGGCCGCCTCCTGTCCCAAGGGATGGCTGCAGCGGTGGGGAGCAGGTCCCATGGGTGCTGTCACACCACTGCCCCTCGCTGCCCTGACCGCGGCTCCCCTGGACAGCTGGGCTGAAGTCGGTGTGAATGTCGCACCCCACTGGAAGGGGACCTGGCTCTCGGAGAAACCCCGGCTGCCCAGAGATGGGCTCTCCAGGTGCTTTGGTTGCTTGGACATTTTGGGAGGAAGGTCCCTTTCTTAGTATCCTCCCCAAAGTCTTCCAGATGTGATCAGCCCTGGGGACTGCACGCACCTCGGGCTGTGACTCCTACGCTGAATCACGCCTGATGTGAAGCCATGCAGATGTCCTCATCATATGCCCCTGCCTTCCTCTCTGTCACCCTTCCCTTCTCTCAGGAAAGTCCGACGTGGCCCATATCCCTTGCTGCTGAGCGTTGTGCTCATGTCCAGGCTGGGAAGCAGAGAACCCTTAACTTGCTGGTCAAGGTGGAGCATCACTTTCAAATGAGCCTCATGTGCTTGCGACAAGGACTGGGGTGTCCCAGCAAGGAGAAGCTGCTCTGCCCTTAGAGAGAGCAACGCTGGATAGAAACACTCCCTAGTGCAATGCATCGTTGGGTGCTGGGACTCACCAGCCAGTCTTAGGTGCCACGAGCATCAGTGGATTTGGGCATGAAAAGCCAAGAGGAAGCTAGTACATCATGACTGCCTACCAGGGTGTTTGATGAGCTGGAGCCCATTTGGCTGCAGTGCTCTGCAGCGCTGAGGGTGTCTCCCCTTCCTCACCGTGGACAGACCTGGCCACCACACTCCATCCCTAGCTCGCTGCAGGCAGCCGGCCTGAGGAGGTGTTGCAGAAGAGTGAGATATTCAGCATCTTGGCTTCTCCCCCAAAACGCTGCCAGCCTCAGACAGGGGCTCTTCAGCTCTCGCAGGCGTATTTCCCAAGGAGAAGTGCGTGCTCACCACTTTCTCCTGAGCTGCAGCCCAGCTTGGTCATGAATAATGTATCGGATGCCTCCGATCGATGCGCCTTACCCGGACGGACTCGCCTCCTCTCTGCCAGCCTTCCCCCAGCGCCTTTCTCATTCTGCACGGCTGGACCCACTGCCGCTTGTCACTTGTTTGCTGGTGGCATCATGCAAGGACGGTTGGGACTCACACCCAGTGGATGAGTGGAGTCAGAGGCACCAGCGGCCATGGCCAAGCAGGGGACCAGCTGCATGGATCATTTCATATCCTGTTTCCAGTGGGAAATTTGGCAGATCCAGGATCTTCCACCCCACCAGGGGTTTGCCTGTGAGGCAGAGCTCAGCAGCAGCAATAGGTAACTCTCCCCTCCACAGCAGCAGGGACGGCACACAGCATATCCAGCGGCCTCAGCCAGAGGAGAACATGGACCTGGGGATGCAGGACCAGCTCCATCAGGAGTCAGAGAAGGCAGGATCAGCCCCCAAGGAGCTGCATGTGCTTCATGGATGGGAGAGCAGCCTCTTGCCACCACCAGGCCATTTGCTATGGGGACAAATGGGTGATTTTTATTGCACATCCCCCTTGGATGCTGTGTTACCAGGCAGAGCTCCCCAGGTGAGGGAGAACAGGGCACAACCCTTCTGAAAAGCCCTCTGAGAGGACACCGCTGAAGCCTAATGGGATTTGAAGCTGAGGGAGCTGAGCCAGGAGCAGGAGCAACCGCTGAGACAACCTTGAGCGAAGGGGGATCAGCAGAGGCAGATGCGGATAAGGATTGGCCTCTCCTAGGGGTGCGTGTATGAGCACACGCACAGCCACTTGCCTGGGGTTTGCAAATCCAGACGGATTTATCCTGCCTCCAGGACTTTGGCCAAATAATGTCTTGGCAGGAATTTTTTGGCCAGACGCAGAGACAGCTCTGGCCTTGGCAAGGCCAATGCTGAACCTTTCAGAGAGGCCAGGACCAAGAAAGTCTCCGGTTGCCTTAGACTTCCAGTAGGATGCAGGCACCAGGGTTCCAGTCATCCCTGTTAACTGCCCAAGCATCCTCCTCCTCTGCAGCAGCCCGTTCATGGGGCTCCCGCAGCACTTCTCGGGTAGCTCCTAGGCAGTGAGGAGAGCAGAGGGATGCTCCCAAGCCTTGGACTGCTGTGCTTCAGCTGCTTCCCACTGCATTTCCAGGTCGCTTTGGGTCAGGGTCACCTCTGTCTGTCACCGACCCAGTCACCACCTTCACCGGCTGAATCGCAGCCTCCAGCCTCACCTGGATGCAGTCAGACCCCCGTCCCCCACTGCCTTCTCCAGGAGCTCAGCGTCTGGCTCAGCATCTCAAGTTCTTTGTTCCCAAAATGGTTTGGGATCACACCATTACCAGCAGGGCCAAGATCCGATCTCTTGGTGACACTGGAGATAAGCTCCAAGGCCTTGAGTTGGCAACAGAAAGAGAGGCAGAGGCTGCTTGGGGCTGTTTCCAACTGGGCCAGGCAAGCAGTCGGCAGTGGAGGTAATCCCTCCTCAGGGATGCCACTGACCCTGTGGCCACGGGGAAGGCGATCACTGACGGTCACAAAACAGTTATGAATGGACAAGCCTCTCAACCTCTGAGGACGAGAGCCCAGTGGTCTCCAGACACCACATCCATGTAAGCTGGCCATGCCAGTAGGCAGGGACCACAGAGCCAATCTCGGGCAGCTGCGCTGGCCTGTCACTCCTGAGCGCTTCCCGGGGTATCAGCGTTGCATGAGGACGTTCCTCCATCCAGATGATGCTGTCTGATGACGGTCCCATAGCCCCACCGATTCAGAGCCAGGAGCAAACCCCGTGGGCTCACCCCTTCCCAGGGAGTTAACCTGCCTCGTCCCCCTGCGCCTGCACAATTTAACCCACCGCCTGCTTTTCGCAGCTGACGCTGCTTCGCTCCATCTTTCCGAGAGCCTTGGATCCCTCCCTCTCCTCCTCCTGTCTCAGGGGAAAGTGGTTCCCAAGGTGCTCAGAGCAGCGAGGCCAGAAAACCAGGGCAATTCTCCAGCTCACCTAATTGTTGGTTACTGTCCCTCTCCCTCGATGCCTAATTAAATAGAGCAGGAGGAAAGCCCAGGAGAAGCTGCTGAAGGCACAGGAACACGTGTGCACGTTACGGAGAAGCTGGTGAGGGGCCTCATCCAGACGGGCTGCTTCAAAAACAACAAGAGGCGAGCGATACCAGGGAAGATGCAGGAGCAGAGACCAGACCTAGTGCCCAGACCTGGATGCACACATACAACGCACCACGCGCTTCACATGCTTGCTCCTACGTGATCTGCAAGGCAGCTATTAGGTTAGCTGGAGCAGAGAAGAGAGCTCATCCCGGAGGCGATGCAGTAGAGATGAGCATGTCCAGGGCTGGCGGTCAGGCTCCCTGTCAGGCTCCCAGCTCCTGTCTGGAGCATCACCTTTTTTGTCTCCAACCCCAAACCTCAAGCCAACCCTTTTCTATTGAATTTCCATCATGGCTGGCTTGAACCCTGTCCCAGGAGTGCATGGGACATGAAAGACCATGTCCAAACTGATTTCCTGGCTGCCTCAGCCTTGTAATCCCTCAGAACTGTGGGTGGATGTGGGCGCTGGCTGAGGGTCCGGCTGACAAGCCCTGAGCAGACCTGACTCCTTCCCCCATTGCTTTGAGAGGATTTCAAAAGACCCATTGCAGCTTTGAATGCTTGACTCAAATTTGCTGCAAGCCAGGGCTGCCCGGCCCAGCCACCCAGCTGCGGCGTGTTGAAGGGGAGGAATCCCTCTCCATCCGTGCAATAACTGCAAAGCTGCGGTCCTTGGGAAGACATTGCTGCAGGCAGAGGAAGAGCCGAAATAGTATTACACAGGAGTCTGTCCCAAACACGATGCCAGCCCTGGCTCCTCACTGGGTCACTGTGTTCCCATGGCCAAACCAGCTCTGTTTTAGTTCCTACTCTTGGCTGGATGAGGACAAGCAGCCAGACTGCCGAATTCACCCACGGTGTCCCGATGGAGGTGGTGTACGTGCATGCGTGTCGCTGCATGCAGGCAGAGCCTCACACAACGCACCCCCAAGCCACATGAGAGCAGTGAAGGCAGGAGCCTGAGTGCAGGCAGCACGCGGTGCTGGGGTGCTGGAGTCCTGCCCGTGCTCACGCCTGCCTGCTCACTGGCGAGCGCAGGACTGGCTGCCTCGTGCTTTTCTGCAGCCTTTGGCTCTCCTCCTGCCTCCTGCCAGTGACATCACGTGCATTTTTCCCAATTACAAATAGTCCCTTCATGTCACCAAGGGTCGCAATGCTGTTACACTTCTTGCTGAGAGAAGCAATGAGGTCCTGGGTGGGGTCGGGCCTTTCTGGCTCTGCATCTCCCTCCCGCAGCCAGCCTGGCCCCGCAGGGATGCTCCGATGGGCGGCGAAGCAAACTTGCCAGGACCCAGTTTAATAAAAAAGGGGGCTTCGCGCGAAAGCTGGAACAAATGCTAGCGGGAACATTTGCTTTGCCAGGATGCTTGAGCCAGCTCCAGCCAAACTTTCCCTGCTCAGTATTTGTGTTTGTTTTCTCCCCGTTGCCTGGGCTATTGTGGGAGATTTATCTTCAGGAGAGCAAAGGCAGCTGGGTTTGGTGGCATCCCTCTCCTTCAGCCTCCAGCCCATTTTGGGCCATACACGGATGAGGGTGAACTGAATGTGCATGGCCTGGGCTGGGCAGTGACTTCCATCGGCCTCGGGAGGGTTTAAGCAGCGAGGTGAGACCTGGGGATGGATGGGCCATCCTGAAGCACCATGCCACCCTTCCCCACCTGCATCCCCACCGAAGCAGAGCCCAGGACCCTTCAATCCCCCGGTACCCACCTTGCCTTGTCCTGCTTGTGCCCGTGCTGGCAGCCTGGAGACCTGCCATAGCCACCGAGGAGGTTTTCGGATGCGCTTCTGAGCAGGTCTGGTTTCACACATAGGTGCTGCGACAAGGCTCTGTGGTTTTATATACATGGCGATCTCATTAAAGTGTGGGTTTTAACGAGTCTTGAGGCCGATGCTGTGTCATCATTAGTGCTGTCTGTTGGGGAGCCCCGAGCACTGCTAACCCAGACAGTTCAGCTCTGGGGTTAATTCCTATCCCCGAGAAGCCAGCCTGATCAAAATCCCTCTATGGCTTTACCTACCTGCAAAGTAGCAGCAGAAACCCAGAGCTGGGTCAGGTTCCCTATAGGAAAAGAAAAAAAGAAATCAAAGAAACGGAGCCTGGATATCGCCTGTGTATGATGTGGCCTTATTTTTTTTTCCGTATACCCGCTGGTCTTCCAGGTGGGCTTGCCATGGATGGGTCTGCCCCTCCGCCAGCAGCCGCAGGAGCCGGCTTGCCCTTCATGCGGGTCCCTCACAGCGTGGGGACCAGTACAGGGGCTGGAGGGGGAGAGCAGCGGGGAGGACTCCTGGGTCACTGCTTTGAATTAAAATCTGCTTTTTTTTGGTAGATGAGGGGGCTTGACACCGGTTGGTTGGTGCCAGCCTGCCTTCTGTGCCTCAGTTTCCCCCCTGGAGGATACCAGCTGCTCAGGCAGAGCTACCCATGAGTCTGACAGAAGATGCACGGACAGGGCAAAGAGGCTGCAGCATCAGACTCCATCTCCGTTGGCATTGCCAGGGGGAATTCTTCATGAGGACATGAGATGATGGCCACACAGCATGGTACCGAGAGGGGAGTCACTGAGTTAATTTGACTGCCAAATTAACAACAAGGGGAGTCATACTGAACTGCTCGTGGTTATCTGTCCCGGCTGGCGGGTTGCTGCCCTGGGCCCAGGGAGGTGGGCAGAGCTCAGCAGCCGGGCAAAGAGGATGGGTCAGGGGCCCTGGCGAGGTGTTTGCCCTGTGCCCCAAAAACAAAGTCCGGTGCAAGCGCTGCCGTTGCAGAAATTCAAAGCAAAAGAGGGGCTTGGGATTGGTGTTCCCAGCGGCATCCACCCTCCCGCCTGTGCCGGGACCTCTCCCTTCCCCAGCAAGCCCTCCCTTTCCTGCAGCCATCCCCAGAGCATCCAACCTGCCCCAGCAAGGCCTGGGTGCTGCTCTGTCCCGCATGCACCTGCACGTGCACACACACACACACATGTGTACACACTTCCCGGCCGTGCGTAGACACCACTCAGTGCTTCCCCCATAGCTTTGCTCCTGCCAGAAGGCACCCAATGCCGAGAGGTGATGCTTCACATGCAAACCCCAGAAATTATTAAAAGAAAACAGGTCATGAACACTTCAGACTCAAGCCTGGGACACTTTTTAAAACACCCAGGCTGAAGCACGATGGGGCTGGAAACTTTTCACATCAGGGTGGGATTTTGCAAGGTTTTGGACACCGGAAAAAAACCCATTTGCTTTTCCATCCCTGCTCTTCCCCTCTGCACGCTCATGGCTCGAGGCCCAGGGGACAGGAGGGGCATTGGGGTGAAAGTGGCCCCAGCCCTGCTGCTGGGAAGAATACCCCAAAACTCTTTGGTGCATCCGTGGAGAGCTGAGGCTGGCGGCCAGCACTGCTGGGGACTGGACGTGCACTGGCCCCCAAGGCTTGGCAGTTGGGGCTGGTTAAAGTGGGGAATGCAGCGTGGGAGGTCCGCGAGGAGCACAGCTCTGCTCTGGGGGGCTCCAGGCAGGGGACAGGGATGGCAACAGGGGCCTGGGGCTGTCCTGGGCTCTCTCTGTGTAAAATTTTCCCCATGCCTCACTTTCCCTCTCTGTAGCTGGGTCAAACACATGCCCAGGGCCTGTGAAGCCAAAATAACCCTTGGCCAAACATGCGGCTACTGAAAAGGTGTGACACACCAGTACAAGCGTCCTTGACTGTACCCGGTGCAGCCTGGGACCGTGCTCTGCCTCTCTGCAGCAGGCAGGGCTGTCCTGCCACCCCAAACACTAAATGTGCTCCGTCTGGGCCACCAAGCCCCAAAATATCCCCCTCCCGCCTGGTGCCCTTCCCAGCAGCTCTGGCGGGGTGAGAGGCACCTTCCCACGGGTGGGACGGGGTGAAGAGGATTGCTCTGCTCGCCCGTCACCCCGTGGGGTGCACCCAGCGGCAGCTCAGCTCCGCCGTGACGGTGCTGGTGTCGGCAAGGGCAGGCTCCCCGCCGGCCCCGGGCTCTGGCAGCTCGCAGGGCTCCTGCCTGCCCTCAGCCCCGAGGAGCCGGTAGGAGGGGGACAAGGATGGGGACCCAGGACGGGGGCCAGCATCCTGGACAAAAGGGCTGGATTATTCGGTACAAGCATACCCCCTGCCGACGAGCTGGAAAAACACAGCTCCGGGGACAGCCTCCCCCCCCCCCCAAAAAAAAAAAAAAAAAAAAAAAAAACCGGGGGATAAAACCAGGGGGGGCCGGGGCGGCCCCGGGACGAAGACCAGCGCCCGGAGAGGGGCCGGGCACCGGCAAGGGGCTGGGGCCGGGCGCCGCCGGCAACACGCGTGAACACCCGCCCCCCTCCGTTTCGCCAGGCCCGGCGTTAGCAAGTCTTTTCCACACGAGGTTTGCGGTTTCCAGCCTTTCCCGGCCGGCCCCTCCGCGCAACACACGGGGCGCCCTGCGAGCCTCCCCAGCCCCGCAGGCAGGGGGGTGCCCGGCGGTGCCCTGCGCGGGGCATCCCCGGGGTTGGTTTTTCCGGTGCTTGGGGTCGGCTTGCACTTTCCCCTCCGGTGTTTGCCTTTTTTTGGTTTGGGGTTTTTTTTTCTTTTTCTTTTTTTTTTTTTTTAATTCTCCCCCCCCCTCCCCCGGCGTGGGGGGGCCCCGCCGGCAGCGCTGCCCCGGCCCGACCAATCAGGGCCCTGTGGGGTTGGGGGAATCGGGCCGTGGGCTTTAAAAGCGGAGCCCTTTGTGCGCTGGAGCCTGGCGGGACCCCGCACCGGCAGCCGGTGGGGCCGGGGATGCGGAACCGGGATGCGGAACCGGGATGCGCGACCGGGATGCGCCGCCGCCCGCAGCCGCCGCCGGGAGGAGCCCTGGACCACGCTGCACCGGCGGCCTCAGGACCCCAGCTTCCCCCCCTCGGCAGGTATTTCTTCCCCCTTCCCCTGCACCCAAATAAACATGTGGCAGCCCGGCTTGCCCCGCTCGCCGTTTTGCCGGGTCTGGGGAGTTTGGGGTTTTTTTTGGTTTGGTGTTTGTCTTTTTTTTTTTCTTCAACCGTCTTGTTTCCTTCCTCCTTTGCACCTGCCCGTTTGTTATGGTAGGGTCTGCCGGGTGGGGCTGGCTGTATTGCACTGGTGGTGCGGGGGGCTGAGCAGGCTGGGGTGATGGGGGCTGCTGGTGGAGCCGGGGGTGCTGACCGCTGGTGGAGGTGGCAGGGCCCGTTGGGGACAGCTTGGTGTCACCGGCTGCTTGTGGGGACGGGGTGAGTGTGGAGCTGCTCCCTGGGGCCCGTCTGTTATTGTAGGGTTGCTCGAGGGGGTGGGATCAGCAGTGCCCACTGCTGCTGCCCTAGGCCGGGTGCTGTAGGTACACGTCTAGGTTCTCCGCCCAGTGCCCATGGCCAGCCCCCCCCCCCGCCAAACCCTTTGAAATTTGGCCCTGAACAGACCCGTAGCCCACCTCAGCCTCTTCCCAGGTACTGGCTTGGGGGGGCTCGAACCTGACCCGGGGCATCCCTGCAGCTGCCTTGTTACCAGGTAGTGCCATGAGTGGTGGCCCCAGGCAGTGGCCACAGCCTTGCTCTGGCCCCAGCCAGCCCTGCTGCAGGGGGACCTGCCTGCATCCCCCTCCCCATTTTGGCCAAAGCCCTGCTCCATCCCAGAGCTGTGCTGTGTCCTTGAAAGTGGAAAAACTCCCTCCTGAGCTGAGCGGTGACGGTTGGAGCCGGCTGACAGCACCATGGGCACTGGATCTGGCCTGTGTCACTCTTTCCTCCATGTCCCTGACCCCCGTGTGGGGCTGGGAGGGCACATGCTGGTGGCCCAGGCTGGAGCTGGGAGACAGGAGAGGGGTTGGGTATGTGGTGGTTAGCCATCCCACCTGGGTTTGCTCTTTGCTCCTGAGGGAGACCCAGGAGTGGTGGGGAAGCAGCAGGCTTGACTGGGAAGCATGAGAGGCCCCAACCTTTGCACTATGGGAAGGCACCCAGCGACCTGCGGTGAACTTGGATGCCAGAGTGGTACTTCCGTGCCAAAGCCACCAGCCTTGTGTGAGCAGAGGATGGAGGAGACATCGGTCACAGCCACCCCACAGAGCCACCTCTCCTCACCCCTGTTGTTACTGGGATGCGACCGCCCTGATTGCTGGCTGGAGTGTGGCTGAGCACCCACGCAGCTCAGTGCACCCCAGTGGGCCTTGCAGTCTCCCCTGCAGCACTTGGGATGGGGATGAGCCCTGGCTGGGGACCAAGGGCAGGCACTCGCAAGGCCCCACGTGCCGGCAGCTGTTGGTGCGGCTGTTAGCAAGAGTGAGAGCCGGGGCTGACCGCAGGAGCCTGCGGTGGCCGTGGGGGGCCCGGTGGCCCCAGGGAGCAGCTCGGGGGCTGTTATGCAAATCAAGAGGAGCCAGGAAACCGGTTGAAGGGCTGTGGAGGGCAGAGGAGTGCGTCTGAATTTCCCTTCTCGCCTCTGAGTCACTGGGGCTGACTTCCCTGGCTCCAAGATGCTGTGGCGGTGCCTGCTGAGAGCCTTGGCTGGGCTGCTTCCAGCACAGCATTGCTCTTGCACCTGGGCACCGGCTGGTCCTTGTCCCTGTGGCTGGGCAGGGCTGGGCACTGAGGGTCCCCCTGCTCCCAGGCTCGGTCCCTGTGTACAGCACAGCCCCATGGTCTCCACAGTGGCTCTGCAGCTGCTGCAACCATGGCCAAAACCTACAGCTGTTTTGGGAAGGGGCTGGGGCTGGGGTGGTGACTGGCTGGGGGGCTGGTGGTGGGACGGAATGTCGGCAGTTTTGGGAAAGGACCAACTCTGGCTGTTCTCAGCTCAATCTCTGTTCCTGGGGTCCTTCCACACATGGCTCCATAACAGCCTCCAGGGATAGTGGGACTGCTGTGGGGCCCTCGTGGAGGGGACCCCCCTCTGGCCCCTCTACCATGGGATGTGCATGGGCAGATAAGCTCTTTGAAAACAGAGGGACTGGAAAGGGGCACTGGCGGCTGCAAGCATGAAATGTCCAAGGATTTGGCCCTGGTATGGTCTCCTGAAAGTCACTCTGGTTCCTTCCTTGTGGCACATCCCTGGGTGTACCGGGGGTTAGCAGTGGGTTTCGGGAGGCTGCCATCCCTCAGGAGGGCAGGGGCTGGTTCCCCTCTGCTCTGTCCCAGGACAGTCCTCTTGCACTGTGTCCTTCATCACAGCCCCCTTGGCAACAGCAGGGGACGATGTCCTTGCCTGCCCAAGCATGCCAGAGAAACCCCACAGCCCCACACATCCCCAGGTACCATCACAGCAGCACTGCCACGCTCTGCCCTGCTGTTTGCACCCTGGTGGCCCAAGCGATGGGCACAGGCAGTGGCTGTCCCCTGGAAATCAGATGCTGGGAACCCTGTGATTTCACATGCAAATGGTGGCCGGGCTGGAGGCAGCTGCCTCCTGTCAGATACAAAAGGCATCACTTTGCCTGCTACAAAGGAGGAAGAGTGTGTGTATGTGTGCGTCTAAACAAGAGCGGCCAGCGCCTGCGGCAGAGCACACCCAGGCTTCTGCCACTTCCTCGCCCCACAGGAGGGACACGGTGGCCGGGCTCCGAGGGACAGCCACCACCAAGCATTGCCCACCCTGGTGTGGCCAGCCCGGCAGCATCCCTTCTCCCTGCAGACCAAGCCACAGGTGAGCACATGGGACGTCACCTGCCTTGCACGGAGGAGCAGAGCCTAGACCTTGGAGCAGCCCCTGGTACGTTGGAAGGGGACAAGCTCACCAGGAGCCTGGCCTGGCATGGGGAAGAAAATCAGTTCATGGCAGCTGAAGGTCCCTGTTGCCACACACTCCGCCCCAGTGCCTGCTGGAAGTGCCCTGGCAGGCAGATTTCCTCTGGCACAAGCAAAACACCAGTGGGTAAATGCCCTTGTGCCAGGGGAGATGGGCATCCCAGCAGGATGGGGTGTGCACAGCCCCCAGGCTGTTCCCTGCAGGAGAAATGCCCCATAATGATCCTGAAAGCACCTTTGGGTGATGGAGGCCAGGCACTGCCTGGCCCCGTGACGCTGCCCGCAGACTGGCACTGTTGCTCCAGTGGGATGTGGTGACCGTTTTTGCTGCCCTGAGGAGGGGTGTGCAGGATGAGCCCCTGTGCTGCCCTCTGAGCTCTGGCTCCTGCTGCAGCCATTTGCCCCTGTGCCCTTCTTCCCAGCTGCCTTCCCGCGCTGCAGGGAGGCAGAGCGTGGCTGAAAATACACCCACTGGGTCCCCCCCTTCCTGCCTGTTTGCTTCCTCCCCTCTTGGCCGTGCTTTTCAGTGTGGCTTCCTAAGAAAACAAAGGTCACGCTTTGCCTATATATACACACAAACACACACGTGTACTTGCAGCTGGCGCCCTGCTAATAAACTTTGACCACATTTCCATCCCGGTGGACAGAGGGGCGGCAATCTGCAAACATGCTTAGGTCAAGGGGGCTGGCAAAAGTGAGCAACTGGGGGAGGGAGAGAGGCTTTCCTTTCCTTTAGTACAGAGGCGGGCTGCTCTGCAGCTCAACCCCTTATTAGACAGCAGAGAAGCCACACATGGGGCACCCAGTGCACTCCACCTTCAGGAGGGGCTTTGATCTGGGTTCACAGAGCCATGCTGCTGCGGGAGCTCCCCGGGGACCGATGGCATGACCGCCAGCCCACTCACCCAGGCTGAGCCCTGACAGACTCATTCCGCAGCTGGGGAGGAACTGAGGTGCTGGATATAGGTATAAAAAAGATGCTTTTTTCTCTGAGGGTCATCTGCTGGTGTCTAAAAATGGCAGTTTTCTTTTGTGCAGAATGGGAATGTGTCCTTCCTCACCCCCCTGCCACCACCTGTGCCCTCCCTGCCTGCACCAAGAGCCTGTCCTCTCCCAACGTCTCCTCGGATGTGTTTTAAGCGCTGGCAGGGCAGGAGCACTGGAGGGCTGTGCCCATGCCCAGCCTGATTCAGAAAATCCCCACATCGAACTCTGGTTGGGAATGGGACAATGGGGCACAGGCTCTGGCTCTGAGCCTGGTGCCAATGCTGTAGCCCGGCTCCCAAACCCCCTGGCAGCCCCAAACTGCACCCCATGCACCCCAGAGATGCTGCTGGGGGAAGTCGAGCTCCACCAACCCCGAGGCAGCAAGCTGCCACCGAACATGCTCATTCCGCAGCTCCCTGCTCCATCTTCCCTCCGAAAAAGCCCCAAGTGCCCAAAACTCACTGCAAAATCCACCCATCGTATTCAGGGTGAGAGCACAGGGATTGCAGTGACTTATCTGCTGTAGTTTTCCAGAAACTTCCACCCTGGACTTGGTGTTACCGCAGTGTTTCTGTGCTGTCTCAGCAGCGGGGTGCCAGCGGGGAGGGTGGCTTCAGCCTGCACCGTGCTCGGCAGAGCTCGAGGCAGCGCCGGAGCTGCCTGTGGGCTGGTGACAACGAGCAGGTAACCTGCGATGCCCGGTGGGCCATGCTTCCTTCGCCCCATTCAGTCTAAAAAATAGTTTAATTCTTAAAATACACTTTGGGAAGAGCTTTAGGTTGAGCACGTAAGGACAAAACCCTCCTAGGCTGCATGGCAATGGTGAGTCTGGAGGATCAAAGCACCCTCGCTGCTCGGTGGAGGTGTGACTCCTGGGCATGGGTCAGGACAAGTGTCCCTTTCTGTCCCCAGGCTGCAGCTGGTGCTCAGGAGGAGGCACTCGACGGGGGCCAGTCTCCTCTTCCCACGATGTGGCTCCTCCAGGGCTGTGCCCCCGGCTCCTGGGCGAGCGAGGGCTGCCGGGCATGGGGAAACGGGGCAGCCGTGTGCTGAGCCCTGGACCCCAGCCCCCCAAACCCGCCACTCCATGCTGCAGGCAGCTGCCGCATTGCCCGTCACACAGGCACCGAGGCAGCCGGTGCTCCGCAGCAGCCGCCAGGCGTGAGCCAGCCGTCCCTCCGCCCTTCCCCACCGTCACACGGGCTCCAAATGGGGTTTTATCGCATCCTGTTTTGCAACGGCGGCAGGGACGTGCCCATCGCGGGGCTCCAGCAGGTCCTGTCCCGCCAACCCCAGCAGGACGGGGCTGAGCTGGGGCGGGAGGGGAGGCTGCAGCTCTGCCAGCTCCCAGCTTTGGCCGCTGACCGTTAATGCTGCTTTTTTTTACACTCAATATCACCAGGACGTGGTTTATTCCCAGGAAGGAAGCCGGGCGAAAGCATGCTCTTAAAATGCTCCGGCGGCCTTTGCAGTGGGAAGCCTGAGAGCTTCGCCAAGCAGCTGCCTGAAATTAGGGCAGTGGGCTGCAGGGAAGCGGCCTTTGAGCACTGCAAGGCTGCCCCGGTGCCGCCCATTGCCTCCCTCCCTGCTCGCCCCAGCCTGGGGGGTCCCCTGGGCTGAGCGGGGCGGGGGGGGCTTGGCGGCTCCTCCATTGAGTGAAGGCAGGAGGGAGCAGATTGAGTTATCTCCTCTGCCGGGGGGGGGCTGAAGGCGGGCGCTGCTCTGGCACCCAGCCCAGCGGCAATTACTCCAGCAGCATCGTGCGCAGCGATGATGCCATGCTGCAGGAATGGCAGGGGTGGCTCACCTCTGTTCCCGGAGCTCGCGGGAGCCACCAGGCTGGGACGGAGCTCATCCGGCTGTGCCCCGCATTGGGTCCTCCCAGCCCTTGTGGGGGGTCCTGAATCTTCCCGGCTGTGACCCCCCCCAGCCTGGTGCTGCCCTGGATGTTTCCCCTCCCGGCTGCAAATGGGGAACTTCTGCCTTGCAGTAAGTGGGTACCTGGGGTGCACCCCGTGGGGACATTCCCATGACCTGGTGTCCTGGTCCCCTGCATGCTTTGGGCCCGCAAGCAGGATTCGGGCTCTCATTTTGACCATGCATGGCATGTTCCTGGTCTTTGTGGTCACAGAGGGAAGCTTGGAAATGGACCTGAAGGCAAAAAGAAAAGGAGCCCCTTGGGCTGGTGCTTTCTCCCAGGGGATTGAAGACAGCTGTGGTGGTGGGACCTGGCTTTCCAGCCTCTCCGCTACCAGAATTCACCTCTCTTTCCCCAGCTATAACATTTCTCTCTCTGTGAAAAACAACCCTGCTGCCATTGTCACCCTTGGACTCGCCATGCACCCAGGTGGCAGGACGCAGTCCCTGCCCCACTGCAACAGCTGCTCCCTCCCACTGCCCTCCCTCTGTCCCTGCTCAGCACTGATGCCCTGGGCTCCCAGTTGCCCTGGTGGATACTGGGATTGCGGCTCTTGGCCAGCTTCCCTCCCTTGCAGCCCAGGGTGCTAGCTCGGGCTCCCGAGGCGGGGAGTGCTCACACTGCATCTCCCTCCATCCACAGGCACCCACTCCCCATTTCTCTCTCCAGCCTTGGCTCTGGGTCAGGGTTTGCTGCTGCTTGGCCCCAGAGAAGGAATCCCAAGCCCCAGTGCTTGTCTAGCACTCAGTGCGGCCCCCCCAAATGTTTCTCTCCTTGCAGACCCCCGTTAGCTCTGCTCCCCACACCTGCCGGCCATCCGAAGGGGATCTCAGCAGGGCAACAGCCACCCACCACCCAGCCCACTCCTGCTGTGGCACGCAGGGAGCCCCCACCACCTCCGTGTGACCTTGTTTGAGGCCTGATGGTTATTAATCCGAGTGCAACAGGCAACTCCTCCCGGCGAACAGGCCAGCTGGTACTTGAAGGTTGGAGGGGAATGAGGGTAGGGAAGAGGGAGCAGCTCCTGGCCAGATCCAAACCTGGGGGAGAGATGCGGGGAGAGCCGAACCCCGCGTTGCAGCAGGCGGATGCACAGGAGAGCAGCCAGCAGAGGGGAAGGTGACCCTGGTCCCCAGGGCCATCGCTCGGCCGTGTGCTGGGGGATGTGGCTCTCCTCTCCTCTGCTCCCAGCTGCTTCTGTAGGAGGCCGGCACGCAGCATCCTCCCAGGCGCATCCCGCCAGCGCAGGGCACGGGCAGGCCAGCGGGTTCATTGCGATGCTGAACTCCTTCACAGGGAGGGGACGGAGAAGGGAACTGAATATTTAATGCCGGCAAAGTGCCTTGATACTGGTGGCTGGAAGGCACCGAGGAGGGGATGGGAGCCGTGATCGGCGTACTGCTCACCACAGGCAGCTCACGCAGGGCAGCTGGCAGCTGCCCGGGGCAGGGTGGCACTGGCACACCTGCCATGTCCTCTGCCCTGGCTTTTTGGCTCTTCTGCTGATGAAGGCATGGGTCACCGGCCCTGCTTGGCACCCAGCAAGAGCACCATGGCATAGAGGAAGGGGGGCACAAGAGGGGCTGGGGGCTCGTGCACACAAAAGCAGGGGCTGCGGATGGCACCGGGCTCTGCCCCCAGCCCATTTGCAGGTGAGCTGTGCCCTGTGCCGCTGCTTGGCTTGAGTTCTCCTTGGAGGGCCGGGGAGCGGGCAATACAAGCCTTATGTGGGGGGAGATGTTTTGGTCGCATCCATCTTAAGGGTTGGGTGGTGCTGAAAGCCAGGGAGAGCTGGGAAGGGCTCGCGTGCAGCGGGAGGCGGAAGAGATGAGGCTGTCATTGCCGGGACAAGATAAACTTGAACGGGAGAACGGAATCAAAAGCGGATGGAAGATGAGCAAAAGAGCGGGGAACAGCGCCTGCAGCAGGGTTTCGGGGGGCAGGATGAGGCCCTTGAGGCGGGTCCCCGGGCCGTGGCGGGGAGGAGCGGGCAGGGGCTGAAAGCAGCATCCCGGCCGCCTCCCCTCATTCCCCGGCCTCGCACGCCCTCCAGCGCCGCCCGCTCCTTCCTCTTCCTCTTCCCGGCAGCGTCTGGGAGCCGCCTCCAGCCCCGTCCCGCTCCCCGCCGTCCTTCCGCGGGCACCGGGGAGCAGGACGGGGCAGCGGAGACCCCAGGCTCCCCTCCCGCCCTCCCCCCGCCCCGTTCCTGATGCTGGTTTCTGTGGGATCAAGCGATGCGGGGGGGCACGGCTGGGATCGCGCTGTCCCTCCTGCCACCCGGGAGGGGACGGCAGCGTGAGGGGCGCTCCGCCCTTAGCACCCCGCTCTGCCCGGGGACCCTGCTGCCTGTCCCCACTGGGTGACGGGGCCAGGGCTGTTCTCCGCCCCCCCCGCGCACCTTCCCCTCCGGCTGGGGGGCACAGCCCCCCCCTCTGGTTGCCCCCCGAAACAGCGCCCCCCACTGGTTGCCCCCCGCCAGCACTGAGCCCCTGCTGGCTGCCCCCGGGACAGCACCGCGGGGGGGGCTGGGGGCTCAGGGCTGCTGCCCCAGGGAGGCTGGGGGGGGTTGGAGCAGCCTTTGCAGCACCCCAAACTGTGCTTGGGTTGTCCTACCAGCCACCCCCCCTTGGGGGTGTACACATGCGCTCACACACACACATACACACACGCACACGCACACTCACCTCTGCACCCTCACGCTGAGCCCTTGCTCACACACTGGGGAGGAAATGGGGGACACAGCCTGGACACGCAGAGTGGGTGCCAAACGTGTGTGCCCCCACATGCATGCGCACACACACACGCACACTGAGCCACACACAGACTCCCATGTACACCCCCACAGTGTTCATGTGCGCACACACACGCTCTTGCGGTCACAGCCCCACAGCCTGGCACACACGTGCACGCACAGCCACATGAGCACACACAACACCATGTGTGCAGAGACACACGTGCACCGTCACACATGAGCACACATGGTGCCATGTGTGCATGCACCCATGTGCAGACTGTCACACATCAGCAGTGTCCCATGTGCAGAAAGTTTACAGTGTCACACGTGTGTGCAGTGTCATGTGTGCAGAACGTGTACACACACAGTCATGCATGTGCAGTCACATGTCCAGACTGCCATGTGTGCACAGACACACGTGCACTGCCACATATGAGCACATGGTTATGTGTGTTGTCACGTCATCACACACCCATACACCAACTCACATGTGCACGCGCTCTCCCATGCGCACCACCACGTGTGCACAAACTCACGAGTGCCCAAGTCATGTGCACACACAGTCACGCATGCACACATCATCTGTGCACCTCTCTCCTGTGCACACGCATCCCTCCATGCTTCCCTTGCACACATGCAGTGTCCCTCAGGGACCACTGCGGCCCTAGGGCAGCGCCCCGTGCAGGGCTGCAGTGCTGGGGCAGGATGAGACCCGGGGGGGACGGGAGGGCTGGGGTGCGGAGGGCCGGTGGGAGGAGGGCCGGCAGCACGGCCCCAGCGTTACTTCCACCAGGCTGAGGCCAGAACAAACTCATCACACATGGGCATGAAACAGGCCTGAAATAACGTGCCTCCTCAAATACAGCTCGGACATGGCGGGGGCTGGCCGTGTCGCGGGAGGGGCCGGGGGGAGACACGCGTGTCCCCCGCCGGGGCGAGTGGGGGCTCTTTGTTCCTCCCGCCGCCGGTCCTCCATGATGTGGAGAGGGCGCGGGCGAGGCCGGTGCTGCGAAATGGCGGCCGGGGGGGCGGGGAT
>VYZW01055724.1:0-80369 GCA_013401315.1 Balaeniceps rex
AAAAAAAAAATATAATCAAGCCTTCCAATTAGTCTCGCCTGCTGTGCTCGCCTACTTTTCTTTATTATGTTTAAATGCAAAGTCTTTTAGTTTAATGTGATAAAAATTGCTGCTTTTTCCCAGGCCCGGGTGGGAGCAGGCATCACACTGGAGCTGTTGGGATCGCGTTGTGCCTGATGCGAGCTCACATATATTATTTTTCAGTGTTCATCTGCTGAAGCACGGGGAGGTATTAGTGTCGTACTGGAAGGAAAGTGGCCGGTGGGCCGTTTCTGCCATCAGACATGTTTATCAAGGAATTCTCAACCCCAGGTTCATACTTTAGGGGGAAAAATCACTCTGGATTAACATCAGGATTTAAAAATCTTAAAAGGGAAATCAGCATTGCAGATGGGTAGGCCAGCTGAGAGGTCTGACACATGTTTTGTTTGCTTTGGGCACTTTCTGGACTACAAGTTTAATGATATCTTGAAGTTTAATGATATCTACCCATCAGGGTCTCTGTTAGGAAGGACTCCTGTTTACAGCAGCCTCCACCCAGTTTCCATTTTGAAAGAGAAAAAAAACCCAGCTTGCTACGCACCACAAGCTGGATGAACACCAGTGGTTCCAGTAGCCTCACTTTAAGCATGGATAATCCTGAAAATCTCCAAACACAACCCAAAACTAGCCCATCGGGACTCAGACAGTAGCTCCTTGTTGCCTTGCCGTGGTGGTGGCCCCACGGCAGACGTTGCTGTGCTGATGTTCTGGAAGCATCTGCTGCCGAGCAACTTGGAAACTCCAGTTTGCAAAGACAAATTAATTAAGAGGCTTTAGGAGAGGAAAAACCTGCCTGCCTTCCCCCTCGGTTTCACACTCGGAGAGCCCATCGCACCCTGGGGATTACTGCTGAAACGGGGAGCAGTGAAATGGAAAGCTCAACAGTGAGGCTTTGCATACGATAAATCAAAGTCACAGCCCAAATATTCATTGGAGGAGCAGGGCTTGAGGCTGGTGGGGGGAAGAAAAAAGGGGGAATTAAAATAAAGGAAGGTTTTTATTGAACCATTGTTCTCCAGGAAAAGGCTAATTGGCAAACAAATATTCTCCTCCAGTGGGAAATACAGCTCCTCTCTCCCCGCTTGCCAGGCTGTTGAGTTTTTATTGACAAAAGCTTTGCATCATCAAAGGGAGTAGTCAGAGCCGGGAGCGATCTCAGAAATGAAGTGACTTAAATCCACGTCCTTTTGGACAGAGAGGGAAATATTGAGAGGGGAGGTCTCCTTCCAGCAGCTGGGCTGGGAGGTGGTCTTGGCACCCATTGTGTCGGGAGGCTTCTGCTCAGTGAAGCTGCTCTTCCTGGCTAATTATATGTAACTTGTGATACACTGGTGTAGGCTTCACAGCTCGGTATTATCAGCCTCCTAGAGGTGTTTTGTGCTTTGCCTGAGCGTTTTGCCTCAGTTGGTGCCAAAACCAGTGGTGGAAATGGAGTGGGGCCGTATGTTGGCTTGTGCTTGTCCTTGTGCTGGGTGATGAGGATGGAGCTGGGATGGAGGAGGATGCTCGCCCCGGGATGCTCGGTAAGGCTGTAGCCGCCCCCTGAGCTGCCCAGGGGGTCTTGCATCCCTCTCTTGACTGTATTTGGCCTCGAGGGCTGCCTGGCCAAGGCTTGGCATCACCCAGCCTGGACACCCACAAAGGATCTCCGAGAGACCAGGTTCAAGTGGCAAAGGACAACTTTTGTGAGGGTCGTCTCTGCAAGGCTGTGGGCTTTCAGGAGAGCCCTGGGTCAGTGTTAATCCCTCCCTGCATGTGATCTTGGCTCCAAAAGGGCCATCTCTGCACCTTTGAGCCCCACCACAATGTGTGCCAGCAGCTGCCGCCCCGAAACAAGAGTGGGGTGGGGGGAGCACCGGGAGGGACGGTCCCTCGGGTCGCCTTCCCTTTTTGCGGGGTTTTTCTGTGCTGCCTTTTGAAGCTGGGCCAGGGCAGGGGGATGCTCCAGCATCCTTCCTAGAGAGCCCCCTGCTGCCCCCGTGTCCCTCCACCTTCCTGGAAAGTCTCTTGGGCACTTAACGCACCTCCAACAAGTGTTGTGCCTGGGTTTTGGGATGCAAATCATTCAGGACATTTAAGGGAGGAATATGTGAGTTGAAAACTCTTTCTTCCTCCCACCGCCAACCCACCCTGCTTTTTGGTTTGCTAAAGAAGGACCACAAATCTGCCCAGCTGCTGGAAAAAAGGCACATGTGCATTTGTAGAATTGGGTCATTTAGCACCCTAGTGAGTATTAAGAAATGGATATATATATTTATATAGGTTCCCAAACTGGGTCTGTGGTTCCACGATTGTTGTCCTTGTTCCTGAAATAAATGGCATTTGCCTGAGCTGATCTGCTGCGGCTCCTGTAAGAAGCGGTCTGTGGCCGTTTAGAGGATCTGGTGCTGGTGCTCAGCTCATCGCTGGTTAAGTTCACCCTTTTAATGGAGAACCCGTGACGTCCTTCGGTGTTACTGCGCCGCTCGCTGTCTGGCTGACTGGGAAACTTCCAGCAAGGTTTGGTTTTTAATCCTGAAAAATTAAACAAAGGTTTACTCCAACAGCATCGCCCCTGGCTGGACTCATCTGTGCACTGACCTGTGTCAGTCTCTGTAACGGCAGGGGTTGAAGGGCTCTGTGGGGATCCCTGGGGCAGCTGATGGATGCTGCAGCATCTTCTCCTTGGACCCAAGCTTATCTCCATGCCCTGGGGCAGACATGGTCCTGCAACACGCCAGCAACCATCCACTGCTCTGGACTTTTGCTGGTTTGCCAAACCGAGCGGTGCTGCCCCAAGGATTGATTTCAGATGGAGAGCACTAAAACAGATCCCATCTCAGCCTGCTGTGCGCCACGCTCTTCCCCCTGAAAAATGGATTGCAGAGTCGACAGCACGTTGCTTCCCTTGGCGGGGAGCTCGCTCGCGCGCTAGAGAGGCGACTTGCAAGCCAGACTGTGATATTCTCGCAGTGCAATGGAGGTTGTTGCTCTTTTCCCTGAGTAGCATCATCAACACCTCCAGATGGGAGCCCCATGCAGACACGTACAAAAAAGTCTCTCCCAGCACTTTTGCTGCTTGCAGTAAGTGTAAATTTTTTTTAGATGGAAAAAGGAAGGCTTTTTCTCGTGTGTTACAAATTGTGAAACTATGTTTTTTCCTCACTGGTGAACATATAAGTGTTTACTGGCTCTGTGAATAAACTGATTTGATTTTTCTTGTTGCATCCTGAATTTCACCATCGAGCCCCTGAAGCTCATCTGCCCTTGAGCAGAGCAAAATGTTTTCTTGGGAGACAGCAGGCACAGATGTATGCTTCAGGTTGTGACGAATGCCACAATAAAAGGAAAGAATACAAAGAGGAGGCAACACATTTTAGGCAAGCATTGGGGTTTTGACAACGCTGGCAGATGGGGCTTTCCAGGAGCAAGCAGAGCCTGTGACTACAGCCAGCTCCTGCTGGTGTCAGGGGCGGTGTACCGGTGGCCGTCAGGTACCGGGCAGCCTGAGCAAGGTTTGGAGATGCAGAACGCTCTTTGTTGGGTTCATGGAGTGTAACAGGATTTCTGGTAAGGGGAAGGAGGATCTGGGGTAATGCAGGATTTGGCAGATGTATTTATAAATCCATGAAACCCAAGTCTTGGAGATTTGCTTACGCTGAGAATTATGGCTCTTGTGATTTAGTGATGAGTCAGGCTCCTCCTGGCAGCTGATTTTCCTGCGGCATCACGGGAAGGGTCCTGTCCCCATCCCCTTTCGTGGCTGCTGTCTCACAGGTGGATGGAGGGGGAAAAGGCAATTGTCGAACAGTTTAAAGCCTTTTAGCTGAGCGTTTTGGGTTTTTTCCCTCTCCTGCCGACACACACGGATTTCCACCAAACACAAACATTCCCCTCCTGTGGAGCCTGTGCCTGAAAACAGCTTTACGCTGGAGAAAGGGTTTTCTGGAAACCAGCATGGGAGCTTGTGGCCAAAAAATCATCCTGGTTGCTTTTAACAGGAATGGCCGTGCCGGGGATGCCGTCACCAGGCTCAGCACGGGGTCCATGCTGGAGGTGCTGGTGACGGGCTCAGGTCCTCCTGGCTTCTGCATTGGAGGGAAGGCAGCTTCTGCTTCGGGGAAGGCAGTCCTGTTTCTGAGCTTTTCATCCACGCAAGGGCTCGATTTCAAAGGTTTTATTTTTAAAATTAAATAATGCTTGGATCCCTCTCATTAAAAAGAGTTCTTTGGACCATGATGAGCCTAAACGCTGCCACCTGATCAGATGGGCAGAGCACCACGCACACGTTTCGGAGGGCTCGCAATCAGGACCAAACCTGAGAAGAGGTCGGGTTAGCGGGCGAGACCAAGGAGGGTGCCAGCTGTCTTGGGTCCGTAAGGTGAAAAATCAAAACATGTCCAGGGAAGGCTTTGCTGTTTCTCAGGGGATGCCTCAAACGTACAGCTGGTCTGAAAAATGCCGTGGGAGCATCTAGCTTTTATTGCTGTGGAGGTCTGGATGTGACTCATCATGGGAGTAAAATCATCTAGAATTGTTTGTTTAAAAAAGTGATGCAAAGTAATTAGTGGGTTTGACGTGCACCCCAGCACTGCACCGTGCGCTGGATGTTATATGCATGGGGAGGAGCACCGAGGGAGAGTGTACCATTGCTCAGCGGTGGGATGGGACAAGCATAGGGTGCAATGTGTGGGATGCCAAATTTCTGCCTTCTACATGCTGTAAAAAGTGGTCCAGGACACCCAGCTCTAGCACTCACTGGGGGTGACAGTGTCTTGCAAAACTGTCCACCGAGGCCAAGCGCCTCCTGGCCACCACCAGCCAAGGAGGTCACTTTGCAGTGACGGAAGAGAGTCAGAAAATTTCTAAGAATCGGGAGCATCCCAGGCTGCACCGAAACTCTGTGGGACAAAGCTTGGTGTGGCCCAAGATGCCAAAATCAGTCAGGGCTCAGCAGAGAGCGTTACTGCACTTGCACAAAAATACTCTCCCCTTGTGCAACGCGCTGACATAAAGCTCGCTGTTGAGAAAGAGCTTGCTCGGGATCTTGCATCCTTCTTTTGGGAGGGGATGGGAGAGGAGCCAGAAAAACAACACACTAATATTCATATTTGAGGATTTAGCTCCGAGCTTCTGGGCGGGTTTGGAGGCGGGTGTGAAGGGGAGCGTGCACGCTCCTTTGCATGCATTTGTACCCTTGCTGGGTATTTTTAGGCTGCAGACCGCAACACTGCAATACCGGTGCTGGCTTTAAACCAGCTTGTTGGGGCATCGGTCACAGGCAGGCTTTGGCAGCATGTTGCTCCACGTGGGCTAATTTAGCTTGCTGAGGAGGCTGTTGAATATGCAAGCAGTAATTGCTGCTCTCGTTTCCTTAAAGCAGAGGCGGAAGCGACACTGGGGTCCAATTTTCTCCTAATGACTGATTTAATTTAAACACTGCTCAGGGCGATGTAGGCTTGGTGCTTTTTTTTAGGGCTGGGAAAAACAACAAAACTCATCTCTCTGTGCATTGCTGAGCTGCAGCCCATGGCCTCTGTCCTGCGTGGGGACCCTGGTCGGTCCTGGTGACACACGTGGGCTAAGCTCCTTCTCCTCCTCCTCCTCTCCCTGGCCTTTCAGGCTGAGCCCATCGCGCACACATTTCCACCCTTGTTTCTGTGAAAGCAAAGTTATTTGGGAATGATTCAGCCCCATCAGTCCTTCCTTGGGATCTGGGGTTTGGCTAGAAGTTCCCTCAATGACCCTTCCCATCCTATCTTCCCTGGCTCTGTATGTACAGGGGCAATTAAACTTAATTTATTCTGGCCCACTCAATAGTAAAGGCCAGAAGGCACTATTAGATCACAATCTGACTTAAATTTATTGATCTAATTAGTGCTCAAAGGTATAAATGGGAGGTGGGAGCAAGACACTTAACACGTGATGCTGCATGGAACTGGTCCCTTCTGCTCTCCTTAACGCAAGCCTCCAGGTTGCCAGGGGCTGTCAGTTTTTCTCCATGAATAACTGATTTCTGTAGGATTTTCAGGGAAGGAGGAGGCTGCGTGGCTGGACTTTGTTCTGACGGTGCAATCTGTGCTGTCTGCAGCTCCCCACGACCTGCCAGGGAGCTATGTTTTGATTTTGATCCATCATGTCAATGAATATTCATCAGCCTTCTGAAGGTTTAATGCTGTTTGCCTGGTAGCTAACATATTCTCTCTAACCCTTTTTAGCCTTGGTTGCTAATAACCTACAGCCCACTCAGCCTGCACTATAGGGTGGTTTGGTTTTTTTAATTGTTTATAGATGAAAATGAGGAACCTCAGTAGCTCCAAAGCTGGAAGCAGCTCAAAAATACCTTTTCTTGGTTGCTATATGACTGTCTGCTTTAAAACCCAAAATAAAATCTTGCCTTTTGGTCTGTCGTTCAAACTCCTCGTAAAACATCGTCAGGAGCGTGTATCTCTGAAGAGCAGGTGTTGTTCTGATAAAAGCTTTCCATACATTTTTGCAAGCCCAAGTCAGAGCTTGTATGTAGCAGCAGGTTTCAAGGACGAGGTTGAGGTAGTGTTGAAAAGGGGATGGAAAATGCCCCGTGGAAGAGGAGAACGGGTCTGTTTGCTCTGGACCAGCTGCAGGAGCAGGGTCAGGCCCTGCTCTGGACATGCGTGGCTGTACCCACGGACTGGGAATGCACAGTTGAGGATATGCAGGTTGGGACCGAGGTCCTCCACCAGACATGAAGTGCTGGGCAGCCACCAGCATCTCCCCCTGCACAGTGCTCCTCGTGGCTCTTTAAAACCCAAACCTACAATGTTTTCCTCCCCGTTGTAGGGGACAGAGGTCTATGTGCCTTTGTTTTTTCGTTTCCCTCCCTCCTGTAGGAAAGAAACTCCCCAGCAGGTCCCCAAACCCTCCTAACACCGAAGGGATGCCAGCAGGCTGCTAAAGGATTTGCTGCGGTGCTGGCTGCTGGGGAGCTGCGATGAGAGAGATTTCATGGCAGCTGAAATTCCTCTGGTGGCTGCATTTTTCTACATGCAAGATGCTAAATGTGAAATGAGATTTGGGGCTCTTCGGGAAGGGGGCACGGAGCAGTTGCACAGCCTGGGATTATCCCCCGTGAAGACCCAATAACCATTTCCCATCGTTTGTGGTTCAGCAGATGATTACACCATGTGCTAAAAATATGCGATCGAAGACAATTTCAAGGGTCAGATCCTCCGTTAAAGTAATGTGGGTAGTGCCTGAATTTTCTGCAATGTCCCTATTTTGGGAGGGCAGCATTTGCCATGCAAGCGGTGGTGCAGGGTCTGACCCCAGGTCTGCCCCCAACCTGCCTCCAGCGCTGGCTCTCGGTGGGGCACAGCAGCTGTTTATTTGCACGTATAAATCCGTAGTCGGAGGGGAATGGCTGGCTCCAGGGAGATCAGACACTCCTCTCCAAATGCTGACTTTTTTTCCCAAGTCTCTTCATAGCTTTGTTAATAAATCTGAGTCATCCATATTTCAACCTTCTGCATTAACCTTGGCTGTTTGTCCTGTCTCTTAACATCTCAGCGTCTTGTTTCACAGAGATAGAATGTGTGGGTGTGTGGCTTTATAAGACAAATGTTTAGGCTTTTTAAAAATTCTCTACTTTGCTGGTTGATTTTTCTCATTAGGGTGTTTCTCTGCTGTCCTCATTCCTTGTAGGTGGCCCTCCTCTTGTATTGTTGACTTGACAGTCCCAATTTTGGGGCAATATTTGCCTGGTCTTTGCCATTATCCATCAGGCAAGACACATCTCCTGCCCTGAGCTTTGCTCCTAACCTGAGTTTCAGAAATCAGCAAAACCCAAGTGGCCGCCTGTGCAAGCAGTGCCCGACGACGTAAGCATTGCATAGAAAAGTCTGAGCTACCGGCACCGTGTGATTTTTATCAGCTGAAATAGCGTCTTGTAAATATTTACTGGAATTTCAAGTAGGGTTTATCTAATTAAAGCCAAGTAAAAATTTCCATGAAAAAAAGCTGCCCAACCGGCAGTTGCCAGTGGATGTTTAGGGACACTTTTAAGAGCTGGGGGGAGAATATAGGATATTTTCTCAGCTCTGCTGCTGTCTGTGGCTCAGGGTATCCTGAGCCACATGAGGTCTTCAAGCACTGAGTCACCCGTGCTGAGGACCACGTATCTGGTGGCCCCGAGCACATCCAGCTGTTCCTGGCAGCAGCCTTCCAGATTTGCCATACCCCTGACCGGACTGAGACGGGGGCTGGCCTGGCTGCCACAGCACGGGGAAGTTGGCAGGGATTTGCTGGGATTTGCAGCAGTGGTGGGGGTCCAGGACCCCTCTCCCCATGGGAACAACGGCGCATCCCCTTGCCACTGCCGGCTTTGGCACAAGCCAAGCAAATGCATCTTTTTAATTTGCGCGGTCGTCAAGGTTGCCAGGACCATAAATGTCAAATCTGAGCAGAAATATTTGGCACGTAAACCGTCTCCGCTCTTCCCCTCCACGCCGAGCGCGTGGGTGGCTTTGATTCCTCCTCCCCTCGGTGGGACGGGAGCGCAGTGCTGTGGGGCAGCTGCTCGAGCCTCCTCTCTTCTCTTCCCCTCAGGATCTAGTGCCCAGGAGGGAGGGACGCAGAGGATTTTGGCCATGGCCCCAAGGAAGAGGAGCGGTCGGGGGATCTCCTTCATCTTCTGCTGCTTTCGCAGCAGCGACCACCCCGAGATCACGTACCGGCTGCGCAATGACAGCAGCTTCGCCCTGCAGACCATGGAGCCTGCGCTGCCCATGCCGCCGGTGGAGGAGCTGGATGTCATGTTCACCGAGCTGGTGGTAAGTAGGATGCTTGTTACTTTACTTTCCCCTCCCTTTTTTTTTTTCCCCTTTTTCTAGTCTCTCCAGGCTTGGTTTTGAGTTTTCAGGCAAGCTTTGGTGTGAAGGGAGCATCAGGGGCTGCTGTTGGGAGCAGTTCTGCACTGAACCTTGAGCTCTGCTCATCCCTGAAGTCCTGCCGGTTTGGCGTGGTTTCTCTTTCTCATTAGAAAACCTTGATTTCTTAGGGCAGGCCTTGGGGGCTGGTCTGGCTCTTTGCACCTCCAGGGTGATGTGTGGGTGTCCGAGCTGGTAAAGCAGGTTGTCCCCCATAGGTGCAAAGTGACTTTACTTGCTGGGCACTCTGCTTCGCAGAAATCCTAGGGTGTGGGCTAAATTGAGATTTGGAGAGTCAGGATATTGTTCCTTCATCCCTTGGTACCAAAACTCTGAAAAACAGGGATAAAAAAAAAAAAATTGACAGCCAAAAAAAAAAGCTTTAATTTCCTCTAAGAGAAAACACTTTGGTGTGGTTTGTTAGATGGACCCAGAGTGCTCCACTTTGAGTTGATTCAGCAGTGAAATGGGGTTTCTCTACAGGGCTTTGATGCATAGAGGGAGCTGGGAGTCGTGATGCTGGTCGGTCACACCTCGTGGTGTAGCATGTCCCATAAGATGCCAGGCAGCGTGGTTTTGATGAGCCAGGCCACTTGGTGGAGGAGAGCTCCAGGTTGTATTATGAGAGCTGGTTTTGCCCAGATGTGCTTCTCCACGGGCAGGATGAGAAGGCAGACTGGGACACCCAACGCAGCATGGTGGGGATGACACGTCCCTGCAGCGGGACCTGTTCTTGCAAAGAAGCAAGATGCTGCCAGTCAGATTTCGTTTGTTCAGGTGGAGCAAACAAATGCCTCTGTTCTACGTTTTTCTCCACTGATAACTTGGCCAAATCAGATTTTCCTAGGGAAATTCTTTCCCATGGAAAGCTCCTGCCGTGCCCCAGCTGAAGGCAGTGTAAGGGCTTGTTGTGCTGCAGCTTCGTGTCACCAGCCGGGCCGAAGGAGGCATCTGCAGAGGCTCATGCACTGGAGCCCCGTCAAACCTCCATGCTTGCGGTGCTTTCCTCAGCCCGGGATTTTCAAAGCATCTCCAACAAATTTAGCCAGATGCTTTGTGCAGAGGCTGTGCCGCAAGGAACTGCTGTGTGTGCAGCGAGGCAGGAGCCCAGTGACGCTCGCAGGGACCAGTCGGGCCCGTGGCATGCCTGGTGTGGCCCTTCTGCTCTCCATCCCTTCCTCTGTGCTGCTGAGATTTTGGGTTTTCCCCTCAGCCAAGGGTGAGAATAAGGCTCGGAGGAAGCTGGTGCTCCAGGACACGCCGGCAGCAGGAGCCATGCTGGCTCCCTGGGGACTGAAGTCATATAGGGAGGGGGGACAGTGGGTACCTACCATGCTCCCGTGCAAGCAGCTGCAACCCCCTGGCTCCCCAAAAAACCTGTCAGGCAGATCTTGACCCGAGCCAGCACCAGGTGGGAGGGAGGCGGGAGCCGAGCTCTGTCCCGCAGGCGCAAGAGGGCAGATTCCCATTCGGGGGGAGTGAAGTTGCAGATCCCCCGCACCTCCATTACAACAGCTCCTTCTTGCTCTCAGTAACCTGTTGGTGTCGGGTATTAAATTTCAGCATTAGTTAAATTGTTTGGAAAGTGTCCCACTGTTTCTGTATAAACCCACTGTGTAACATTTGGAAAAGAGACAGAGAAAGCACTCGGAGGCACTGGGCTGATTTTTACGCCTGCGGGAGCCTGATGCCACCCAGCCTGTCATGCTCGACCGTCTGGGGCATGATGGCTTGTGCCCACTCTGTGGGATCAGGGCTCCCTCCAAAGTCATCAATTGTCTTGGTCGATTGGGTTGAGGGAAGTCAAAGGGGCTGGAGGGGATCTGGAGGCTTTGCCAGCTCGGGTTGGTCCTTGGCCAACTCTTTTCGTGCAGCTTAATAGTGACTTTTCTGCCCCATTTGTTCCCATTAGGGACTCGGAGTGGCAGGGGCGGAAGATTACAGGCCTGGGACGGGCAGTATCTTTGGGGACGTTGCAGCAGTGGGTTTGGTCACCGGGATGGACAATCCTCCCACAGAGACCAACAATCCAGCAGGGTCCCTGCTCCGCAGATCCCAGCCTGCTGCGTACAGCAAAGGGCAAAAACTCTTTCTTTTTGGAGCCATCCTGCAAAATACTCTCTGGGCTTCAGGTGTTTTTAAGTGTGCCTGTTCATCTGAATCAGGAAACATCCATAGCGTGAGAAATCAGTGCTTGTCCCGTGCCAGCAGCAGAGGACAAGGGCCTGAGCTGCAGAGGGACGTGGAGCAGCTGTGACTCCAAGGTCAGCTAAAGGCTCGATCTGTTCTCCCAGTGTCTGTTTTATGGCCTGCTTTATGTTAGATGGACACTTTGGATTTTAACTAGAATAGTTAAATAGAATAGTTAAATAGTTAGGGTTGTATTCTCTGGCCATGCAAGTGTTTGGAGGAAGAACAGGGAAATGGGATGGGTTTTTTTGCCTGGGCACAAACAGGAGCAACTAGCCTGTAAGAAATGCCCCATGTCCATCCCGGGTGGCAGGGACGACGCTCCCTGTCCCAGCCAGCGGCACGCAGCAGGCAGGGGCTTTTCCCTGGCTCAGGACAGATGCAGATGTTGTTGCTGTGGTCAATGACTGATCACTGCTTCCTCCCGGAGGAACCTTTTCCTTTTCCCTTCCTTTTCCCCCGCCTGGGCTGAATGGGTTTTCATCAGGGTATTGTTGGGATGTCGCTCAAGCGGGCACCGGCCCCGTCTGAAAGGCTTTTCTTTGTCCGCTGTCCTGCCGGGGCTCCGGCCAGGCTCAGCCACCCAGGGAGGAGCAGGTGCTGGCAGGGAGGCACAAACAAAAGCAGGGTGTTTCAGGAGGATTTACTAGTTTTCAGCTCCCTTGGCTGGGACAAGGCTTTGCAATTCCGTGCAGCTCTCCTTGCATCGACACCGGTGCATTCCACTGGCTTGGGTCAGTGGTGTTTGCTTCCTGGGGCTCGTGCAGCGGTGTGGTACCCGCCAGGCAACATCCATCGGATTTAAGGAGTTTCAGGAGCCATCAGTCCTCCCGTAGGACACGTCAGGAGGATCGCTGTGCCATGGGGCTGCTCAGCCCCGGCGAGGGGGAATATCTGGGGCTGCGCGAGCTGCCTGCGAACCAAGAGAACAAAGCTGTGCCATCTGCCACGGCGTCTTTCAGGAGGCTCCTGCGTATCCAGGCTAACAATACGGCGTTTCTTCAAAGGCTGAAATCTTGCTTGCACACTCAGAGAAAGCACTTGCAAAGCTCCACATAATGGTGCCATATGGTAGATCTTGCCGTAACAATCCTCCCTATTTTCTGCCAGCAACTAGACTTTCCACCAGATGGGTAAATGACTGATGTCCTTTATATCTGCTTAACACTCCTTGTCACTCTGAGGTTTGTAATGAAACGCTCTGTGTGTGGTGGTGTGCATCGGTCCCATGGGACGTGCACCAGGCAGGGGGGTAGAGGCACAGGGGGATTGAACAGCTTGGTCCGGAGAGGGCAGCGGGAGCTCCAGCATGACCCAGGACCCCTCGCTGTCTCTCTTCCCAGTGGGGCAGGTCGCAGCGGCATCTCTGTCCCGGCAGTACGAGAGCGATGCTCCAGCAACTCCTCAGACCACCTGGATGCTCAGAGGAGCTGCCGGGTCTGGTGTGGCTTTGCTTGCCCCTGAAGCACAAGGTGCTGCCTCTCCCCGGTCCCACACCTCACTCCTGGCCTGCATCCCTGGCAGTGGAGAGAAGGGCTCAGAGGCAATGCTGCCCCAGCCAACCCTCAAGGCTTGTCCTCCCAAACACCTTGGCTTTGAGGAAATCCCAGGTACTGGTACCGATGGGGCTTCTCAGACTTTTCACCTCCAACTTGTTGTTAGTGATGCAGAATAAATTAGAGCAGCCACCGTCTAGCCCTGCATCCCACCCGTGATGCGCAGCAGCCCATTTTTAGCCTATGGAACCAGAGCAGGTAACCTTCCCCGGGTCCCTCCACCCAGACTCCAGCAGCCAGCAGGTCTTAGAGACCTGGGGAGGTGATGCCGGGAGGTGGGTGGTGGTGGCTGTGCAGCGTCCCCAGCCCCCCGGGCTCAGGATGGGTGCAGACCCTTGCCTGCTGACGTTGCACGGTGTTAGTGACTGCCTTCACTGGGATCTGCTGGAGGGGAGATATTCACACACGGTCTCCAAATTGCTGGGCTTTATGCCTTCCCCTCCCGCGACGTGGAAGGCTGCTCCATCCCTCCCTGCTGCTTTATGAAGTAGTGGAAATTCAGGAGCCTGGGGAACAAAGAAAAGGCCTCTGGCAGCTTACAAGATTTATCACAGCATTTGGTTTTGCTGTACTTGGGGCAACTAATGCATTTCATCAGAGCCGCTCTTTGGATGCTATCTGTTAGGAGATAGCATCCCCCGTCACAGAGATTAATTCTGTGTCACCTTTGAAATGCTTCACGGTGGGCGATCAGTCTGTGCCTCATGATGTGGGGTGCTTGGGTAAGATGCTCCATGCGTAACTGTCCTGCAGAGCCATGCCTTCCCGCGCTCTCGGCGTGCGGGGATGATTGCTATTTTATATGCTGCTCGAATGGGGAGCGGAGGACAACCCCAATGCGATGAGAGGGCGGTAGTGCGGTCAGTGTGAGTGCGGTTACGTGTTAATAGCAGCGCCGGGTTGGGAACTCATTGCTGGCGATTCCCAGTTTTACTTAGGAACTTAAGTAATGTGCTTTTCCCCCGGTTTCTAATCCAATAAGGAGAAAGTATGAGGTTTGGGGCCTTGCAAAACAACACGGCTTTTAAGTAACAGCTGAGGGATCAGCTGCAAAGCCAAGCTTTGCATTTCATGCTTGCAGGTCAGCTGTCGTTTTTTGCTGCCTGGTCTTTGCAGTATTAAGGACTTCAGGATTTTGGGAACCACTGAATGGTGGCTGAAGCCGTTTTCCCCTATATCTGCAAAGAAAAGCATGCAGTTGGTACTCAGAAAAAATACAATTGCAATAGCCCTTGTGTCCTGGGCAAAACACCCCTTTCTGCAGAGTCTGTCCAGGGCCAGACACTCAGCACGGGGCTCCTGACCCTGTCCCACCACCATCTCCCAAGATCAAGCTCTCTTGAGCTTATGAATCACTTTTAAGGAAGAAAACCAAGTGATTCAGTAACGTCTGCTTTTAAATTCGCTCTGCAGGGAACCGTGTGAATACTTTTACCGGGCTGACCAGGTTCTGCTCATTAGATGCAAACAGCCTGGACCTGCCACGCTCTCGTCCCAGCCCGCCGCTCACAGCACTTGTTTTCATCACCTCGTGGCATTACACCCTCACAGATAATCTCTTAAACGTATGTTTTGATAGGTAAGCATCTGATATAGAAGTTGCACACCTACTCGGTGAGAAAATAAGGATTTTCTGCCTACACACGTTCCACGGACCTGAATGAAGTAATCCACTGAGGAACGCTATATTTCAGCTGAAGCGTTCGTGTAATTGCAGTATCTGTTACAGGTACAAACTAGTGGGGGGGCTTGCCCAAAAACCATGCTGTTCCCAACCCGTAATTTTACAAAGGAGCCATGTTATAGCACAACATGAACCCCAGCTGAAAGCAGAGAGCACATAAGAAACCCCTTTGTTTCCAGGAGGAGTACAGAGCTGAAGTGGAAAAATTATATGGTCTACCTGCTAAATGCTTTCCACTTTGCACTCGTAAAAGAGGAGGCCACATCCCTGGGAGATGCCTGGGCAGCTCATTCGGTAATGTGTCGGTGACCTTAATTGGGGCATTTACGTTTTTGGCTTGCGCCGGCTCCAAGTGTTTCTGGCACAGGTCACCACAGAGGGTACCGGCCTCATTGGATGGGGCATCTGCTCCAGCAGTGGTCTTCTCCTTCCTGAATGCTCCGTGGTTGGGTGGTGTTGCTGGACTTACAGGCCGGATTGAGCAGCACATGGGTTGTGCTTCATCACCAACCTCAGCAGGAAGCGTTCCTGCTGGGAATAGCCTGTGCCTGCCTCATATCCATTGGCAGATGCAAATGAAAGCTGTTCGTACCGCCACAGTATCTGTCACCAGCAGAGTTTGGGCATTCCCTGGCATGTGAGCATCACCAGGGTCAGCTTTTGGCAGCCGAGGCTTTCTGTAGCCCCACAGGCAGGATCCTGTCTGAGCACCTGGTGGTCCTAATTCCCATCAACTCCAGTGTTCAAATCAATACTGTTATTTACAGGGATCAGTTTCCCTTCCCCAACAACACCTAACACCTACAAGCCCATCTGATGCCTGCTTGCTCTAGGCATCTTGCTGGATGTCAAACCTCTGTCAGAAATTGCCTCCTTGCAGGGTGACTCTCTGCTTTGCACTTGCTCGAGTTCTTAAAAACGACTTTAGGATGCTGGGTGTGACCAAAGCCATGGTTGTGGGGAAGTGAGGACAACTTCTCCCACCCAAGCCACAGGTATGCAAGGAGCCTACTTCCATCTTATGTTGCCATCAACAACAGACTGTAGCTGGCTCCTGCTCCCCTCAGCCACATCCTTAGGGTCCCATGCACAGAGCAGTAAATCTTGGGAAGCTTTCAGGATCAAGTTGGCATGGGGCTTTGCAGCCACTAATTCCCATCAAGCCTCTTTTCAATGCCCTTCCTAGGGCCTTAGCTGGGGAAGCCTTGGAGCAGTTTAGCCCTGGACCAACCATGCACAGCTTTCCAAAGTGAGCATCCGCATTGGGCAGGGGACATCTGAAGCCACACTTGACCCATTGGTTTGACTTCCAACTTCAGTAGCAATCAGGGATACCAGCACCGAAGGCGGCGTCTAAAAACTGATTGAAAAAGGAGCTGCTTCTTTGGGTCCATAAATAGGTGGGAAATCCACATCCAAAACCACCTTCTTATTTATTTGCCAGCTCTGTGCTTTATTATGGTACAAGGTGCACCCACCAAAGGGCAGTCATGCCCAGCTGTGGTTGACTTGAGTTTAATTCATTTTAGCGATCACAGTAGTAAATAATGGGCCGGTACATCTTATTTTTTTGTTTTCAGGGTTTATGTACAATTGCGTGGAAAAAGCATGCTGGTGATCCACCTGCAGGGCTTCTAGATCTGAGAGTGCTCGTCGGGGTAAAACTGCATAGATCAATAACTCAGGCTGTAAAAGTACCCTGTGTTAATTAGAATGGGAGAAAGGTTTTCCAGATGATGTCGGTGAAAAGGTCACAGAAGGCCAAGCTCAATAAATTTAAAAAAAAAGTATATGTGCGGTTATAGATATATTTTACAACAAAAAAGATTGAGAAACCTAAGTAGATACTTCTCTTTTAAAAGACATTAGTATTGGAATATGAACACCTTTAAAACCTTTAGCCTATTAAAATAATCAATTAAATGAAATAATATTAAAGCAGTACATGCTGTCTGCTTCAGGTGTTTGAACTGATGGGAACGTGAACCAGCTGCAGCTGGAGTTTACTGAGGAGCTAAATCAGCTGTTGATGGCCATAATCTTTCCTGCAGAAGAGGAAAGGAATGCATATTTTATTTACGTCTGTCCAATGTGTCCAGGTCAATAACTGAAAACTGCAGAGCAGGGTGGATTGGGGTCTTTCCTCTTCCAGTCTGGGACTGAAAATTCAATGTGGGAAAAGGTCGAATTATTCCATGTTGCTGCTGCTGATTCCCTTGCCGTGGGCAATTTCCTTTATTAAAAAAATTCATTACATGATAAAGGCAAAATTAATAAAAATCTTCTATCTGTTATGCTTATTCATTAATAAATATAAATAGTTGCATTTTGTTCATGTTCTGTGATGCCAGCTGCAGGTTGTCAGGGGTAAATCACAAATATAGAGTGATAATATTGGCTGCGACCAGTTTGTCTGGGAGGTTGTTTTTAAGTTCTCAGGATCCTATGGCTGAAAAGACATGTGCTAGGGAGGAGGTATTTTTATTACTGATACTAAAAATAAAAGACTTCATTCGCTGCCTTCCTATTTAAAAAAAAACAAACATAAGATAAATCTGCATACGTTGAGAATTGTAATCACCTAAATAAATGTCGCAGGTAGAGGAGCTCCTCCTGCGGCGCAGGATGCCCGTGAAGGCAGTTGTCGTTTGCACTGTAACAGCCACTGATTAATTAGTCTGTTTCTTTAGGAAAACAGCTTAAAAAGAAAATAAGGAGCTAAGTTAGATCGATTCCGAGGTGGAGGTTTGTCACGCGGCGGTGCAGATGGCGGTCAGGGCTGGCAGCGGCGGGCAGGCAGCCGCTCGGCCGGCCAGGCGGGCAGCGCCTTCGGGCAGCGGAAGAAGATTAGATGAGGTACAGGGGGAAAAATGCTGATTGCCATTTCCCTTGACACTGCAGCGTTCTGGGATAAATCAAATTGATGAACTTGGAGAAGAATGCCTGGAAGAGAGTGAAAAAGCGATATGACCCCTGAGAAAGGAAACTGATGCAGGCTTCAACAGGCCAATATTTATTTATTTTTTAATTCCCATGCCATACCAGTTAATGTGAAATGTTGCCAAGAAGTTCCCGCTTTTTTCTTTAGTTCTGGTTTTTGTTTTTTTTTTTTTCTTTTTTGAGCAATCTTGGATCTCTCATGCTTTATTTGAGGATGCAGGAGATCTTGCCTTTACGTGCTGTAGTCTCACTGGTGTCCTTACAGAAGTTTCTAAACTCTGTGCATCCATCCATCAGGAGTAAATTCACTTGCTCTTCATTATGTTGGTCGATTATCGATCCAGTGATGTCTTTCTGTATACGTGTGTGTATATATATACATATATATATGGACACATATGTATATATATATAAACCCAGAACAAGCCAGCAAATTTTAATTAATTTTTATTTCAATCATGACAATGGATAACCTCCTTATTTTCCCCGTCATCATTTATCAGCCAGAAAGGTGCATTAGACTAATAAGTTTTTCATCCTTTTTCCTACCCCCTCCAAAGATACTCTGGAGGTGCAGACCCCTGTAAAGGGAATCACGCCTTACTTAATCTCTGCTCCCCAGCTACTTCTTGCAGAATTTTTGGTGGCCTGCAGGACCTGTGGGCTTTAGGGGAAGAACCAGGGATGGTCATGCTGGGGTATTGCAGCCATGGGTGGACAACACATGGGCTCGTCCAGCTCTGAGAGCCCATCCTGGAGCTTGTTTCTGAGGTCAGAGATTTGCAGTGTCCTGCTGCCTTCCTGCCGTTGCCTCCATTAAAGGCCATGGCTCTCAGCCCATGGAAGATGCTCATTAAAACATCCACCATGGCATGGGTGAAGCAGCAGGGACAGGAGCTTGCACTGAAGGACTGCGCCATCATGGCGTGAGCGTCCCTGCAACAGCCTGGGGCTGGACTTGATGCCTTCTGTGCTGGGAGGGTCAAACATTTCTTCCAGCGACACTGCCTCACTTTTCTGCTTGATCTGGCTTTGCCTTCAGAAGGTGGTTGAAGACTACCTTGACTGCAAACCAGAGGGGTGGTAGAGTCTCCTTCCTTGGAGATATTCAAAAGCTGTCTGGACATTGTCCTGGTCAATGGCTCTAGGTGGCCCTGCTTGATCAGGGGGTTGGACCAGAGGACCTCCAGTGGCCTGGGCTCCTCATACCACCTGACTGCCACCTCGGGGAGGTGGGGACCATGGGAACATCTCCCCCCTGAGCTCCTCCAAGGCAAAGGTGTAGGGAGGGATGAAAACTTGTTTGGCCCTTGGGATCCTGCTCACAGCATGCTGAGCTGAGCCACATGTTTCTAAAGTAGCTTTAGAAGAATGGCGTGCGATCGCCTTCACTGGAACCAGTGCTGTGCTCGGAGAGAGGAGGAGGTTTGCTTGGCTTGAGCGGAGAGCCGTCAGCAAAGGAAGCCGCACGGAAGTATTTTACCTCCTAGAAATAGCAAATACACGCTGAGAATCAAATCTCCCCTATGAGTTTTTTTAAAAATCTTATTCAAATGAGGATTTAATGTTGAAACATGTTTCCTGATCTGAAGGTGAATAGTTTAACTCTACGGGATAAATATTTAATAGGAGCGTCTCTCTTTCCAGTAAAAACACCCTGGGCAGAGACTTCCTTTTGGTAGCAAAATCAGGCTGTTATTTTACGTGCCTTTGACCTGATTCCAAAAAAATATTTAAAATAGCAAAGTTGGCAGATCCAGCCGTGGAGGCAGCCAGGTGGAAGGGACAGAGCTGTGAAAGGTGAGGCTGAAGTGAGGGGTGAGGGACACTGACTCCCTGGTTATCTTCTCACTCTTCAACAGCCGCCAACATCGCATACTGTAGTGCATGGCTTGCAAATGGCCTATAAAATTAATTGCCAGTTAGAATCACCTAATTATCAAGCTCGTGATGATTAATTGAAGGCGCATATGGGTTTGAGGTCGTGCACGGCTTCTCTGCTGCGTTACGAACTCCACCGTGCAATTGCAAAAGGCTCTGTCAGAGCTGTGTTTGTACGGTGGTCTGTGAGCCATCGGGAAATGGCTGATGTTCCTGCCTGCTCTTGATCTCTTGGAGTTTGAAGGGTAGTTTATGAGCAGCTTGGGGCCAAGGAGTACTGAGATACCCGTCAGTGAATGTAAACAAGGGGCTGGAGGTGGGTGCAGGAATCCCCACGCACATAAAACCAGCAAAGACCTGACTCTTCACGGTTAAGTTGCTGTTAAGCTCGGAATAACAGTCATTAGTCGCTGTTTGATTATGAGGATTTCCGTATTCACTCGGTGCCACGTAGTATTTATTTAAACACCTCTCCCAAGCATCCTGCAAGGTATCATTGGGTAGGTGTTGCTGAGTGATGCAGGGCTGCGATGGCTGAACGTGAGCCGGGGCACAATGAAACGTGCTGTGTGGGGCTCAGAAGCGTTTCTGCACCTTTTTTGGATGTGTTTGCACGTTGTCATGTACCAGCACCTAATATGTTCTTCTGCTTTATTCCTTCTTGCTCCCACTTAGGCTTCAGCTCAGTTTAGATTTTTTTTCTTGGTTAATAAATCTTCGCGTTTGCACAAGTTGTATTTTTAGGGTATGGGTATTTTGAAAGTTTCAGTAAATATTTTTCTAAGAACCTAAGTACAGATGTGCGTGGCTGGTGCTTTCATGCCTGAATCACAGATTCCTGTGGCAGGGAAACGGGGTCGCAGTGGCAGCATTTTCCTGTACTCACTCAAACCCTCTTTGCAGAGGTAAATAACTGTCAGGAGACCCTCATCCTCTCCCATACTCCCAAATGTACTTTTCCAATGAGCTGAATTTCATCTGAGTCCCTGTGTCATCCTGTTGGCCACCTTTAGACCTCCAGAACTGGGGCTGAAGCTTGGGTGTCTGACCGGCTCGTAGCCTGAGGAGACACAAAGGGAGAAGGACACTGAGTGCAATTTCTGGTTTTTGCGTGCACGAGACGTGGGAAGGCTGACGAGACTTGCCCAAGGCTGGGAAGGAGATCGGTCGCTGGATATGAATCCCTGGCCTACCAAATTGTAGGGGCATGGGGAGGTTTGAAAGCAGTGCTCATTGGAGGAGTCCCTAAGCCAGGTTCTCCTCCCTGGGCGCAGGGGGAGGAGAGGGGTCTCAGACTGGGCTCAGGCTTGCTCAGTCCTCACTTTTTTCTGAGCCTCTGTCACGGCAGCACGTTTATTTCTGTTGTAAGGGTGTCTTGCAAGTCTGCTTCCAGAGCTCCACCAATGTCAGCTGTGTGCAGCACGGTGGTTTGAAGAGTGAGTTGATATGGGGGGCAAACAAGGAAAAGGCAAAGCTCCTCCATGCATACGTAATGGAAGAAGCTCCATGACGCCTTTCCTTGCGAGGAGTAATTTCATCAGGAAGTTAAATTAATACCTGAAGTGGATTTAAAAGCCTCCTGGAGATGTTCAGGACCACCCACAGCCCTCCATCGCTGTGTGTTGCGCTGGAGGGCACTTGGGTTTGGGTTACAAGATAACTGAAGGCTGCCTTCCTTGGCTGCTGGGTGCAATATGGGCTTTACTTAGATCAGCTGAATTTCTTCATGGCCTGTGGGCTTGCTGATGCAGCGACTCGTCTTTCCCCATAGGCATCTTGTTCAGCCTTTGCCAAATGGGGCTTTTACCTTTGATTGGGGTACCAGGGGCTTTAGTTGGTAAGTGTTATTATTCAGGCAGGGAAAGTTTAATGGGTCTCCATATGGTTTTTTATTTTCTTAATTTTTAATGGGGATCCTCTTAATTAAATCCGCTGGCTTGGTGTGATAAGTTGACTGGAGGCCATGGCAGGCCTCTCCTGTGATCTTCTACATCATCTACAGCGCTCCCACCGCTGCACCAACACCCCTCCAGCATGAGGGTTGTCGTCAGTGGTGGTGATTTTAAGAGACACCCATGGTTGTAAGATCAATGTTGGCTTTAGCGATGAGCCTCCCAGCCCTGCCTGAATGTTTTATTTCGTTAGTTCTCTGATAAAAGCTTTGACCTACATCTAGCACCAGGAAGCAACGAAGCTTTGATAATACTGGGGCATCCTGGCAGAGGGCACACCGCTAACTGAGCCTCCAAGTCGAAAATGGATGTGTCCTTTAAAAGAAGATCAGATAAACCAATAAAGGTTTCAGTCAGTAAACAGCTTTATCTCTGCCAGGCAATACGTAGTCCAGTTTTGATGGAGAGGATGTACCTCTTTATGAACTGTAGATATTAGGAAAAGCACTTTCTATTTTTAGTTATAGGAAAACAAACCAAAAGCCAAAAAAAACCCCCAATGTTTGATCATATGAGGGTGTCGGTGATGGGAATGGGCTGGACCACTCGGGGTGCTCAGTGGTGAAGCAGTTATTAGGGGTGGTAAAAAAGAAAGGTCCTATTTGAATTTTTTTTTGTTGTTCGTTTCTTAGATGTATTCTATCACCCAGAGCTCTCAATCCTCTGTGTGAGGCTATCTTGCAGGCAGCTGTACCAGCTTCATGGGTGTCCTTTCTAAAACGCTTGCTGCCTTTAAAAGCAATGAAGGCAATGTCCAGGAGGAACGAGGCATAGAGCTTTGCAGCCCTGTCCTCCCGGCAGCCAGCTGTAGTCCAGGAGTCAGGGGGAGGTCAGCAACAGCAGGATGAGAATTAACATCATTGCCCTGACAGATCGATAGTCACGGGGCAATGCTGCGGGACCACCGCTGCGCTGTGGTGTGGCCCACATTGGTTTACACTGCTTATCTGGGGGGTTGTGTCTGTGCCATCACCCATTTGTGTGCTCATGTTGCATGTTTTGTGGGCTTTTTTTCCCCTTTCCAGGATGAACTTGACCTCACGGACAAGCACAGAGAGGCCATGTTCGCGCTGCCAGCGGAGAAGAAGTGGCAGATCTACTGCAGCAAGAAGAAAGTAAGAGACCCGTCGGTGCTGTGGTTGGGGGCTCAGCCCCTTCCCTCCTGTGCAGGGCGGGGAGGAGATGTGGGGAGGGACACGGCTGTCTTGGGATGCAGAGTGGTATTTGGGGTGTCGCAGAAACGCATCTGTTTCCTGGAGCGGCCCTGGGGAAGCAAGGTCTTCAGTCTCCAAAATGCAGAGCCCTTCCTCCCAAGCCCCTTCAGGCTGGAGGAGGTGTCCCCGCACCTGGCACGGGTGTCCCCCACCCCATGCTTGTCCCTGCCAGCACAAGCAGGGCCACGTGGAGCTCCGTGGCTGCTGAGTTTGGCATTGCGGCAGCAAGGGGCTGCTCTGGTCACCATCTCTCATGGCCCTGCTCTTCTCTGCTGATGTCTGGGGGCCCGATTACAGCCTGCCCGAAAGCCTCCTGCTCCCCTGGGTTTCCAGTTTGCTGCCATGAAACAGGCTTGGGCATCATTTTTGTCCTCCCACTGGCTCTTCCCAGAGGACCGTACGAATGGAAAGTGCCACTGGGGAAGCCATGCCCCCGCAGCACAGCCTGTGAGAGATTTGGCCTGGTGGTGCAGAGCTTGCTTTTAGGGTGAAGCTGTGTGACCCCTGGGGCAATGAAGGGTTCTAGGCTCATGGGTGTAACTGAGATACCGCTGATAAGAGACGAGGGCTGATGTGAGTTGCTGATCTGTCTGCTGAGCTCCCGGCATGACGTGTCCGCTCTGCGTTGCTGCCCTCACAGCCGTGTTTCTTAAGCTGAAAACATGCACAGGCATCTTCCCGATGCTGAGATACGCTGACATCTGAGCTTGGTTGAGTCACCTTTTAGATAGAGGTCAAGAATTGAGGTTCGTTTGTATTTCTGCCAGTAAATCAATGCCAGGGTGGCCAAAGCCTGCGGTGCCTGTGGGCAGGTTCACAGTTGTGGCTTGCAGTGATGCTGGTGCTGGCTCTCGCGGTCTGTCTGGGATGGAGCAGGCTGCCTCACCACCTTTCTGCCTCGCTTCGTTTGCTTTTACTCCTGGGGACAGGCAGCCCAAGTGGCGCAGGGTACCACAGGCTGGCCACCTGCAAAGTGGCCAAAATCACTCTTTTTTTCCCCAGTAAACTGAACTGTTTTACCCCTGTATGTTGGCACAGGAATCACCCCCAGCTGTCTGTGCTGGGACTCATTTTCCCACCCAGCCTTGGCCAAAGCAGAGATCCTGCAGGACATAACACCGTGGGGAGAAATGGGGCAAAAATCCTCAGTCTCGCAAGCAGATAGAAGGATGCCGAGGCCTGCAAGGGAAATGCCCCCAGCTGGGGGCATGGGCCTGTTGGAGTTGGTCCAGAGGAGGCCACAAAAATGCTCCGAGGGCTGGAGCACCTCTGCTACGAGGACAGGCTGAGAGAGTTGGGGCTGTTCAGCCTGGAGAAGAGAAGGCCCCGGGGAGACCTTAGTGCGGCCTTGCAGTGCTTAAAGGGGGCCTAGAGGAAAGATGGGGACAGGCTTTTTAGCAAGGCCTGTTGTGACAGGACAAGGGGTGATGGTTTTAAACTAAAGGAGGGGAGATTTAGGCTGGGTATAAGGAAGAAATGTTTTACACTGAGGGTGGTGAAGCACTGGCACAGGTTGCCCAGAGAGGTGGTGGAGGCCCCATCCCTGGAAACATTCCAGGTGAGGTTGGACGGGGCTCTGAGCAACCTGATCTGGTTAAAGATGTCCCTGCTCCCTGCAGGGGGGTTGGACTAGATGACCTTTAAAGGTCCCTTCCAACGCAAACCATTGTATGATTCTACGATTCTGTGATTCAGTTCCCAGATTTGCCACTGCGTCCCCTAACCTGGCTGCAGGAGTTGGCTTGGCAGTGCTGGCGGTCTCCTGGGCCCGCTCAAAGGGCGCTCGCTGCCATTAATGCCTCTTTTCTCTTGCTGTAGCAATGGCACCAGATTTCCAGCCGTGTTTTAGGCCAAGAGCAGGCTTACCTTGCTCATGTGGGATTAAGTTTTAAGCCTCTCATAAATACCCCTGAAATCCCTGTATTATTGTTAGACAGAGGCCTGCCATGCCCGAGATTTAAATCAGAGTGGAGAAGAGATGTTAACAAATTACAGGCCCTGGTCTGAATCAACAAGAAAATGGGCAGGAGATGCTCGCTCGTCACTGCCTGTCGGATAAGCAGAGCCATGCTCCGGTGTGTCTGGATAAGGGGAGACAACAGAGACTTAAATCAAGCAAAGTCGTGTAATTATTATTGTGAGTGGAGATTATGTGCTATCTAAACTCCCGGGGAAGGGTTTAGATGGGGCTGATGGGGCCTGTTTCCTATTCCAGCACCAACTTGCACTCACGTTTTTTTAAAAACCGTGCTGAGAAACTCCCTGCTCCTGGGGGGTGTTGAAGGAAGGAGCCACAGAAGCGCCCTGTGGCATCCTCAGAGGTCCTCGGAGCACGTGCCCATCCGAGACCCGATCCTGGCTGCCACTCTGCCCTGGTCCTTGTTCCTCTGGCCGCTCTCAGCCGTTCCTTCCCTACTCGTGATGTCATCTCGGCGAGCTGCTTGCTCTGAAGGAGGTGTGCTGGTGGAGATGAATGCTTTTCTCCTGCTTTTTAATTAAAAATGAGCAAGACCATATCAACGGAGGCTTCAGCAGTGGAGGAAACCAGGAAACACGTGGGCTGGAGAGCATGTCTCTATGCACAGCAGGCTCTAAGCAGTCCTGCTCCTATGTGATGAGGACCAATAGGCAGCAGAAATATCGGTGGCTATCCCAACGGCTCATGGTAAATCTTACTCATGTACCTATGTTTTTACGAGGACAAATCACCTACGGGGTAGCCTGGCATCGAGGACAGGGGCTGGGCTTCTCCAGTTGGGAGCAATGGCTGGGTTTTGGCCAGGGCAGTGGAGCTGGAGACAGGGCAGGGGTCCTACCTCCCTGCCTCGGCTGCAGGCTGAGCGGCAGTGATTTGGGAAGTGCAGGATGCACCCAAACACTTTGGCTTGCCCGTGTTTAATAGCAAGTCATGACTTGAGATGCTGGTAACACCCAGTTTCGCTTGGTCGGTCCCAGGGGGCTGGCAGAGATGGACATCAGTCACAGGCAGCTGCCTGACTTACCAAGGATCCAGAATTGTCCCCTGAGCAGTTTTTGCTCTTTGCTCTGCTGCCAGTTTTGGCTCGGGTTGGAAACAAGCTGCTGAGAGTTGGACGACTTCAGTCGGACTTTGAGTCTGAAAGTCCAGTTTGAGACCAGTTGCAACAATCTCCCCCTCAAAAGAGCAGTGCAAGGCAGGACAGAAACGCTGCCCAGCCTTCTCCCGGGGGGTTTCCTTGAAAATCAGCTTTGCCAGGCTTCAAAATATCTCACGCTGTGGCTGTAGCCTGGGCAGCCAGGGCATTCCCCTGCCTCCATCGATCGCAAAGGTGTGTGCAGCACAGAAAGCATCTGAATATCTGTCCTTTCAGCACGTTCCCCGCTGCCGTGTGCCGTCTCTGGCACTTCTCCTTTGCCATCGGCACTGCCAGTCATACTCGGCTCTGCAGAGCATATCCTGGTTGTTGCACATTTTATATATTCCCATGATAGGTAAGATTTGGTAAAAGGTGACCAAAATGAGACATTGTTGTGCTGGGTTGTCCTGGCAAGAGACTTGGCAGCACCTGGCCTTGGCAGTGCTTGTCGAGAGGAAATAAAGGAAAACCATCATATTTCCTTCCCTGGAATATTTCCCTCTGCCCTGCAGCTCCATATCCTGGTTTCTCTACCCCGCAAGCAGCTGTTTTTATCCCAGCCCACAGTACCAGCCTTGCAGGGTGGAGGTTTTGTTCTCCCTGATTCTCCATCCATAGAGACACCGGGTCTGATCCCAGCCCTGACCCTGCTCGGAGCAGGGGGGATGCAGTAGATGCACTCCCCATGGCTGCATCCCACCTGCATCACCCTGTGATGCTCTGGGTGGGGGCAGAGGGATAAAAAGCATTTTGTGATGGGGGCTGGTGAGTCTGTCAGGAGTGACCCGAACGGGAACTGAAGTCTGCATTAAATCCAGCAGCCGTGCAGCGCTTGGGTCAGGAGAGAGATTTAAAGATTATTGAAGAGACATTCTTTGAAGTCGTCAGCCCCCTCTACGGCTGTAATAAAGCAGGGAAATGCGAAGGTGGAGATACATGAACAGCGGGATGAGATCTGCTTTTAGAAGTGGTATTTCTGGATGATGACTTGTTTCATACCTCATCCTGAAATATTTCACTCCCTGCTGGCCCTGCTCTCCAGGAGAGGATATTGCTCGGAAGCGCAGGGAGGAAGCAGGAGGGTTTCCAGCTTTACCGTTTCTTTGGCTGCGGGTTTGCTTCAGTGGAAGAGGGTGACTCAGGACGGCCTTTCTCAGGAGGCCATGCTCCAAAGGGAGTTAATAATTAACACTTTGCACTTATTCTGCAGCACCTCTTAATTACAGGAGGTTTGGCTCCTGCCAGCCGATGTACATAACATCAAGCTATTAAAGCAGCTCACTGGGGAATTTTTATGAGCCTCAAAATATGGGTGGATAAGGGGTGTTCAGGCAGAAACTCAGCATAAATAACCGGGTGGAAAGGATTGGTAGTGAAAACCAGCTCAGGCAAATGCAGGGGCTGACTCTGCCCGCCTCCCTTTCGATTCGGCTGAGCTCTCTGAGCATCTGTAAAGCCAGGGTAGGGGAAAATGACCTGCAGGGATGCCGAGCGATGCTGCGCTCTTTAAGCTCGTGTTGAAAACCCGTTGGCATCGCTAGCGCTGGGTGCGTAGCTCTCGGCAGTGTTGAGCTGCCCCCGGCAAGCAAAGCTTACATCTGAAATTTCCTCAGACATCAGATATAAAACCAGGATCCCTTCGCATTAGGAGAAGGCAGCGATGGTGTGTTTGCAGGCAAGAATGGGAAAAATTGTGATAAATAGGGAAATGAGTGACGGCTCTCCAGTAATACTATTTTTCCCAGCCAGACAGCCTCTTTCCTCTCTAACTGCTCCTTCCACGCGCTCCCTCCAGAGAGCTTCTCTTTCCAGCTCGCTCTTCCACTCGTGCATCAGTCCTGCGGCTCGTTCACAGGGCTTGTGTCTCCATCTATTTCCTTCATTTAAAAATCATCAATAATTTTTAACAAAGTCCAGTAAAAAGCTGCAGTAGCAGAACTAAGAACAAAAGCTGACAAAGATGGCATGCAAGGGAAGGAGGAAAAAATAGCTCGGTGTTTTGTCGTGCTCTTGGGTCACCAGGGATCGATGAGAAACGTTTCATGGCCACTGAGCATCCAGATATACCTGTGGTTATTGCAGCAGCAGGTTGAAATATCATCTCGGGTGTCATTTTCTCGGGCTGACCGAGAGAAACGGGCTGTTTGCATGGCTGGGGGTATTTTTCAATAGGAAATGTTTATAGTTTTTATCTTTAAAGGTAATTCCCTTTTTAGTTCCAATCACAACACACTTTTGTTTAAGCGAGGTTTTTCTCCCTCTTCAGCCAAAAAATGCATCTGTTAGCAATCTTTTTGGATTCTGAAGCGAAGCTTTTCAAACAATGAACCAGCTGACTACGAAAGGCATCTGGTCATGCTATATTTGCTTATGGGGAGCATAATTTTTAAACCCTGGGAAAAGTGTACGAGGGCATGTGTGTATTTGTAGAGGAGAGGGTATAGGAAGCGTTAGCATGTGGAAAACCAGAGTGGTCTGGGATGGGACGGTTTGGACCCCGAGATCCCAACTCGGGGAGAATTGGATGAAATTACAGTCCTTCACGGCATCACTCCATGAGCCTTTGGCAGGGTGTGGGGAAACGGCTTTAGTTGCATCATTTAGTTTCTGTTGCAGGGATACCTGGGGGAGCCGAGTGGCTGGAGGGATGAGGAAGACCCGGAGGGCTACGGTGAGCCAAAACCTCCGCCGCCGCACACCTGGCAAAGGCTCGGCCATGTCGGTGGAGCTGAGCTGGATTCAAACTTCCCATGCAGGCTGCAGACCCGTCAGCTTTAAAACCCATCCACGCCACTGTCTGCTTCTTTTTTGACCTTGCAAACAGCATCCAGGTGGATCATCCACAGCAGGCAGGGAGGGAGGGTTGCCAAAACGTGGTGGGCTGCCAGCTGCCGCCAGCTTTCCCTTGCTCCGCTGTTACAGAGCAGCAAGGAGGGATAGGGAACACTGCGCAAAATAAAAATGTAATCAGGAGGGTGCATAAAAACGAAGGGGGTTGCTTCTGTTTTTGCAGCAGGTGCTGACTGAAGAGGATTTTTTTTTTTTAACCCCTTGCTGTGACTTTCCTGGTGTGAAGTTCCTCTGGGGTAGACCAGCCTTGCAGGTGGTGCCAAGAGGGGGGAGAACCATCAAAGTCATGAGCATTGTCACTAAAGGGCTCTCCAGGGTTTGCTTGGAGCTGGCTGCTGCAAGCCAGCGCTTTTCCTTCTCACTTGGTTTCACCTTGAAGGATTAACCTGGTGTATTGGACACCAGGCGGTTGGGGAACCCGGCCAGCCACCCTCTGGGGCTCAGTTATCGCAGAGCAGCTCCAGATCCATCACCACCACCACAGGCTGCGGGTGTGGGAAGGAGGCTGCTGGATCAGACAGACATCACCCAGAGACTGGGCACATGAAAGGCATTGGCAGAAGCTTCATTTGGAAGCAATGCGGCTGTAACAAAGCACAGAAGAGCTTCACAGGCATCTTTCTCCCTGCTGCCATGGTGACACACTGCGAGCACCCTTCTGCTCGCAGGAGGGTGCGTTGCTCCCAGCAGCTGCGTTCCTGCAGGTCAGAGGGGCAGGAGCTCATGGAGATGCAACTTCCAGGTGTTAATAATGGTGCGAACTGCTTTCGTGCCACCGCTGGCTGAGCCACCACCTCCTCCGTGCTGCTGCCCGGTGTCCCGAGGAGGGTTACTGGGAAGAGCAAGGGCGCTTGTGGCTGTGGGAGCTGCCAACACCCCGAGGGGGTGGCACATGGGCTGTGGAAGTGTCAGGCTTGTAACCAAGATGTGGCAGGGCTGGGGAGCTGAAATCCCCCCAGGAAGAGCAAAGGGATGGCTGGAGCTGGCAGATCGGTGACCTTCACTTGGAAGAGCTCCCGCTAATGAGGCATCTTGACTGGGCGCTGCTTTCCCCATGGCACTCGGCACCAACAGAGGGGATGGAGCTTGTTCATTGGGTTCACACCACAACACCCCCCTGCCACTGGCACCGCGGTGCAAAACAGCCAAGCGGCAGCATCCATCAACCCCTGCGCACGGAGCCTGCGGGCAAAGGGGCTGCGGAGATGAGGAGAGGGCACAGTGACACCAGCGCCGCAGCTGATGCGATTTGTATTTTTGCCAGGTCCCTGGAAGGAAGAAGTGGGTGTTTGGGGGAGCGGGTGGGAACAAAGCGGGGGACAGGGCAAAGATTGCCCTTGGCTGCATGACTGTCATGTCCTAATTTTTGCAGCAGAGCACGTGTGTGGTGGCACGTCAGGGCCGCTTCCCGGAGGGCAGCGAGGGATGTTGATGTAGATGTTACAGATGAGAAGGGATACCCATCCCTGCACGGTGCAATTACAGCCATCAGCCTGCTTCTAAAAGAGCAGCTCATAGTAAGCCACAGCACAGCATCAGGCTGTCAGCAGGGTTCAGACCAGCCCTCACTTCTATGCTTCTTGAGAGCAAACACAGCAAAGACCTAAACACAGCACAGAGAAGAAGAAATTGTGAGATGTTTGTTTCCCTAGTGCCAGCTGGGCAGGATGCGATGGAGCATCCTGGAGAGCTGACCTTGGCGGTACTCAGCTCTGGGTCTGGGCATCCTTCATCAAAGGCAGGCTGCAAAACTCACATCCCCAAAACCCACCCTGGGTGCTGGGAAACGATCTTCCAAATTCACCCTTTCAAACCGTGATGCCTGGAGAGGTTCCTCCCTCCTCCTGGCTCTGAGCAAAGCCTTGTGAGTCACTTCCCTCCGGGCTCATCGCTTTGTTGGGAGATTTTAAAGAACTAAAGGACACTTCTCAGTGTGCTGTAGACCATTAGCCGCAGTAATTACCACTGAGCAAAGTCCTGCAGAGAGCCGAGGGAAGCCTGTGCCCTGATCTTTGCCTGCTTTATTGTGCAGTCCCCCTTTGCCTGGGAAGCTGCTTTCCAATGAGCCTGCCCGGCTGCTCATCTGAATTAATGAGGTTCTGCTGCACTTAATTGAGAGCACTCTCTAAATTGGGGGTTTCAGGGAGGAAATGCAAGAGCCCGAGGGAGCCGGGCAAAGGGAAATATTTATAATGCAGCACGTTAATTATAAATGAGCAGTTTAGCCAATTTTGTTGTTCAGCCTCCCCTCCGCTCCCTGGAGACCTTTATTTTTTTGCTCCACCGCTTCCTTTCAGCCCTAAATGAGCAGCAGGTCCAGATTCCTACCCGCCCCGCAGCTGTTTGCACCATGCAGAAAGGCCCTGAGATATGGGATGAGCTGGCCCCGCTGCCTTCCCACCCCATTCCTCGGCACGGGTATTGGTTCCTGCCCAAATCTCCTGGCTGGGTACAGCCCATCATCTCTTGGTGCTGTGCAGTGATGGGGGCCTCACCACCCTTCCCAGCTGGTGTTGCTGCTGGGAGCACTGGTGGGAGAGGGATGCTCCTTACAAGAGGTGCTGATGGTACCCCGGGGTGATGGGGAGGGTGTGATGTCTCCAGGAGGTGACAGGAGTTGGTCCCTTTTTGGACCACGTTCAAGGCGCATGTGGGTGCCGTGGCTCCGCCGTCCCCCGGGACACTGTTTGCATGCCAGCCTTTAAAGTGGGGCAGGAAGGCTGGGAAAATCACAATCTTTGCCCGCAGGCTTTGCAGGGTTTGTGCAGAGCCTTCCTGCGGCAGAGCATGGGATGGCTCGGAGGGGTGGGTTAGCAGATGTGCACGGGGCTCGCGGCTCCCCAGCATCCCTCCCTTCTTTTTCAGTGCCTCCGCCACGCATACGTGCTCTCTCCTGTTTCTGGCACATAGACGGTGTGCTGTGTAGGGCTGCGTGTACCAGGGAGGGGTGTGCTTTTGCACACAGGAGCAGATGGGAGTGTCCTTTAGGAAGGCGTGTGATGTGAGCTGAGAAACCAGAAAGACCTGGCTGTCTGTGTCAGACGAGTTTGTCACCGAGCAGGAAGGTGGCCTGAGCCTCACCCCGGCTGCTTAGCACCACTGAGGGACCATGGGGTCATCCAGCAGGACGGGTGGGTGGCACTGAATAGGGCTAGCACCAGGAAACTGCCCTTTGGTTGCAGGAAAATAACGCAAGCGATACTCTGCAGATTGAACCTGCCATCGGGTGCAGCCTGACCTCACATCCCTGCATCCCCATGGTGGTTGGCCATGGGCAGTGCCCCCATGTCCTGCTCCCACCTTGCTCCAAGGGGCTGGTGGTCCCACCTGGGTTAAACTGACAGCTCTAACCCACAGGTTGCAGAAATGATGTGTGATTCCCTGGGGTGACAAATACTTTGCAAAAGATGATGGTTTACTTTTCCCACCCCGCTCAGGAGAAGCGGAAGACTTTCCTTCAGCTCTAGAAAGGTGGTGGTATAATTTGTGCCTTTCCGTTCGACTCGTAAATATAAATTACACCTCTGTTTCTCAAGCCTGCTGCCACATTCTCCATGCTCCTGAGCATCTTTCCGACAACCTGGACGTCTTTCAGCAGGCTGTGTGTGAGTGAACATGCCAGCTGCTGGGATTCCTGTGGGCACAGCAGGTGCTTTTCTGCACAATCCAGCAGTGGGAAGCTCTGATCAACCAGAGAGCTGCAAATGGGTGTTCTCTTCCCAGCCCCTTGGGAAGGCATTGGGTTTCCCCCACCATGGTGGAAACCTCCCCCAGCCATGGCTTCAGATGTCCAGACTCAATGTTGGCAGGCAACAGTCCCCGCACATGGTCCCAGGTGTGGCCAGAAATGTGGCAGGATGGGCAGCTGGATGGTCCGCGGTTGTTTGGAGAGAATTGCTTCACCAAGTGCATTTGCCAGCGGGCAGGGAGAGGTCTCTGCCCCTCCGTCTTCTTGCCTTTGCTGGAGGCGAGTTTTTGGGAGAAGGGAAAGCAGAGAGAAGCCAGTGCATCCCGTTTTTCCTGGCTGTGAAAAGACCAAAGGCATCCCTGTCTCTCCCCATCAGGCTGCGTGTGGAACAGTCAGCAGATGAGCATTTCTCATTTTTAAGTACTATTTGGACAGGATGGGGACAGTTTTATTTGTTGCTGGCAAAAACTAATTGTCAGAGCATGACTATGAGTGGTCCTCCATCCATGCAGAGGCAGGCGGTGGGTCCTCCTTCAGGTTTATTAGGTTTGGCACTAGCATGGGTAGGACAGATTTTTTTGTTGTTTTTCTAACATTTCAGAAAAATTTTCACTCTGCTGATTCCCGCTTGCCTAAAAAAAAAGGAAATGTGGAGGGCAGGCGAATCAAGTGTTTCATTCAAAACCTCGGCTCTTGGCAGGAGGAGGAGGGGAGAACAACCCAAAGTATTAAAGCAGAGGGCAGGGGTTGCCAGGTCGCTTGTTGGTCTCAAACTTCTTTTGTCCCCATCCCAGAGCCAGGCAGAGCGAAGGGTCAGGTCTGCAGGGACGGGCTCCACTGCCCGTGGGGGAACTGAGTCCCGTCCAAATTACCTATCGCTGACTCCGTGTGTTCTCATCTTGGCCAGCTGCCCCTTGAGAAGTTTGGATGCACAAACATTTCCCACATACGCCTCTTGAACCACAGTAAATATTTGGGACTCTTCTCCTTGGGCTTGCAGAAATCAGCCGGGGGATCGGTAGTTGTCTGCATGCACGGACACGGGGGCAGAAGAGTAGGTCGTCCAGCTCCCACCGTCACAGGCGATTGCGGTGTAGGATGACCTTTGCAAACATCTCTTAAAGCTAGGGAGGGGGCAAAGCCGTGCAGCGAGTCGGGCTGTGAACCGAAGATGGTTACCGAGGGAAGATGTCTGGGATTTGCATAGTATCGGTTGACTCCAGCCTAGACCTGTGTGGCATTTCTGCTGTGAATCCTTTTTATTCTTTTGATATAAGTTTTTAGGAAAATACAGCGGGGAAAAGGGTTGATTTTGAAGTATTCCCTCAAAATCTGCCTACTTGCTCCAAGCAGTCCCTGGGGACATGCAACGTTATTTCTCTGAGCTGGGCTCAGAGGTCCTTCAGTCATGTCCTACAAAAACATGGTAGAACCTGAAAACCCCTTGTGAGTCCCACCAGATGCAGGGCATTGTAGACCAGGATGACCAAATGAGGCTCTGCATCATTCAGTGTCATAGGTCATGGGCCCAGGGGTGACATCCTTTAACAGGGGACATTGCCAAGTGGATGTTGCCTCCTAACAACTAATGAAGCCCCCTGAGGGGTTGTCTGTTGTGCCTGGAGTCTCTCTTAGCATGTCAGTAAGTCATGGTCCTGCTCCAATAGTGGAGCCTAGTTCGTGTCACATTTATTCACTCTTCATTACTTGTAAGAGACTCTTTTTTTTCCCCCGAAGCACATTCATCAAGGCTGTGCAGCCAAAACTTCAAGGGCACTGTAGAGTTGGTACAAGAGAAATCTGGATGTAAAACTTCAGTGTGGTTTCTCTGAAGCTGATAACCACAAGACTGATGCAGTATCATTGGGGCAGAGTTTGGTCACAGGCAGGTGGTGTAATGTAGATTGTACATAAAATATCCTAGTTCAATAAATCAGGTCATTTTCCCATAGCTGGAGCTGTTGGCGGTGAGCTCAGAACGTAGAAAGTTGCACTTATTTTGATATAAAGTAATGCAAGAGCTCAAGGGCACTTCAGAGGTGGTTGGTCATGAAGGGCGGGGATGTCAATGCTATTTCTGCTAATCTGCTTTCTTTGTTTCGCTTTTTCCACCCCCCATCCAGGACCAGGAAGAAAATAAAGGAGCCACCAGCTGGCCAGAGTTTTATATCGATCAGCTGAATTCAATGGCTGCTGTAAGTATTTCCCCAATGCTTTGGCACTTGTGAACCCCGTATGGGGCAGCAGCACAGCGGTGACAGTCTGCGGCACGGCCAGCATCGCACCCGAGAAGGCGATGAGTGTTGTAGCCACAAAGTTGTGACCTGGCTGTTTCAGCCTTTTGGGTCTGCAGACCTCCCAATAATTTGGAGTTGGCGGTTGTTTGCAATTTGTCCCAGCAGTTCAGAAACCCCTGATGTAAGGATGTAAGGATATCCTCCATTAGACCAACACATACAGCTGGAAAACAGAGGCATTTTCTATGGCAGGAAGGGCATTTCATCTTGCCCCGGGCTGGGAGGCTGTGAGATGGATGGCAAACAGGAGCTTTCAGTATAAAGCCACCAGGCTGGTTGTGCAATACCCCGTCTGATTGTGCAATGCCACTGGGGCATCCAGCTGCTGGGGTTCCTTTGAAGCCGATCGCTCCTGTGCTTTTTCATGAATGCCTGCTACCACCTTGCTCCCGAGACACCCGTCTCTCCTGGACGGCCACGGTGAAACACAATGCTGCGGGTTGTCTGTCCCACAAGGGATGTGCGTGTTTAGATACAATTTTATGAAATTGCAATTTTATGAATTATGAAATTACTTTCTTGTTGACATCGTGCCAGGTGAGACAGAAATAGTGCTGTTTTCTGTAGGAAACAGTTGTATTTCCTGCAAGGCTGTGCAGTTCAGAGCCCCTCTGTCCTCACTCCTGCTTTCAGAGGCTGAATGTGCCGAGGTTCGTGGCCACTGCACTAGGGGTGGGAGCAGCATGGAAAACAAAAAATAAAAGCATCATTTTTCTTTTTTTTTTTTCCCCCCTCCTTGCCCTGCTGTCACAGGGACGTGGTGACAGGGAAAGTAGGGCTGGGTGGGGGAGTAGGGACAGAGGGGCGAGCAGGGGGCTGTGAACCAGGAGGGAGCGTGCTGCTCCCCTCCAGGAAGGCAGGGATACCCGGGGCTAGCCATGGGCTGTGGGCTGGACGAAACCCTGAGGCTGAGCAGAGCTTGTGATCAAAGCCTGCCAGATGCCTGGAGGGTGGCTTTGATCTCCCTGACATGCTGCAGAAGAGGAGCTGGGTTAAATGTGGGGGTCAGCACAGCTCTTTATATCTGCTGGGACCCTCTCTCTCTCCTTTGGCTTAGCCTCAGCCAGTGCTGGCAGGGCTCACCTTGACACCTCCGAGGGCCCAGCACCGTTGGATGGTGCAGGAAGCACCCGGGGTGTTGCCTTAGCTGTGGCCTGTTGCATGAGTTGGGGTGAGCAAGCCCTACCCTGTGCATGCCCGGGGCTGCAGGCAGCCGTGCTACCCAGGTAGAGCTGCAGGATGCAGGGTCCCAGCCCCCAGCACCAGCCGGATAGCAAAATCCACTGTGGGAGGTGCCAAGGGCATCCCATGCACACAGCCACTGTCCCCAACCCAGATGCACACTGGTGGGTTGCAGTGGGAGACGTGGGAGCGACAGGACCCACCTGGCTGACCCCAAGCGTGGATGCAGCATCCCATCCCCTCCAGGCTGCGGGGCATCCCCTGAGCCCCCCACCTCCTCTGCAGGGGCACATGGGTACTTGTTGGGATGCATGAGTACCAGGGGAGCCTAAAGGACCCCTCCTTCTCCCCTGCCCCAGTTCAGCACCTTCCTTCTGTGGACCCCCAGTTAGCGTTGGCTTAGCCCCCTACATCCTCACAGCCCCCTCCAGCCCTGGGGTCGTCCTTTGGAAATGCATCAAGATTAATGTCACCCAAATGTCACCCCTAGAATCTCTGAGCAGGGTTCAGCTGGGCACTTTCTTATGGGGTAGTCTGATGCACCTATTTACCTCTTTCTTTTACAAAGTGTGTTTCCTGGAGGGTCGTGGGCTGTAGGGGACGTGCCAGGATTTACATCCAGAGCCCGTGAGTTGGGATGCTCCTCTCCTGAATTGCAGCCTTTCCCTCTCACTGCTCTGAGTCTGAGGGTTGCAGGGGGACAGTCGTGAGCATTCTCCAACATGGGCTTGTCTGGGTGAGTTGCAGGTCAGCAATTTGGGGTGACACCACTCCTACCTGCAGGGTGTTAACTCTGGAACTTAATGATCACCCAGGACAATGTTAAGTGTGTCTTCTCAAGGTGGTGATCCAGCTGTCCCAGTCATCTCAGGGCAGTGAAGCCTGGCGTCTTGCCAGGGCTTGCTGGGGAGTGAGGACCGGTTTGGGGAAAAGGGCACTGGGTTCCTGCGGCCTCACTCAGCACCGGCCGATGTTCGTTTCCTGCTGCTTTGAAACAAAACCCAAGTGGCCAGGGAGATGCAAGGCCATCAGCAGCGCTGCTCCAAAGCTGATGTGGGTTGGGGTGTTGCTGACTTGCGATGCCCCAAGCACTCTCAGCTTAATTTTACACATGCTAGCGAGTTGTCTGGGTGCTTGCAGGCAGCGTCATCAGCCTAAAGCGACGCGTTCGCCCTGCTGTCCCCGGCCCAGGCCGTCTCCTTGCAGACCACGGCGGGGTTCCAAACTGCCCCTTTTCCCGAGCCCTGCGATTGCCATAAGGATCCGGACTTTCAGACTTCCAGAGTCGGTTTAGGGTCCCAGCTCCGTCCCCGCAGTTTGGCATGGCGAGGCGGCAGGCTCTCCCCCTCCTCGGGCACGAGCTTCGCAGGGAGACCTCCCCTCTCACATCTGCCTTTCTCCTTTCGCAGAGAAAATCACTGATCGCCTTGGAAAAAGAAGACGAGGAGGAGAGAAATAAAACAATCGAAAGTTTGAAGACTGCACTGCGGACGAAACCAATGAGGCAATTCCCTTCTGTTTCCTGGCTTTATCGCTGCAGTCATGGCTTTGGATTTGAGTTCTCTGGCGGAGCGGGGGGTTAAATAGAAATATAAATGGGGGCTGCGCAGGATGAGGGAGGCAAGGGCCCTTGCTTTTTTCGATTCACCTCTTGTCATTTTGTTCCTTTTCCTTGGTCCTTTTAGTGGCCAAGAGCCACCAGGACCTTCACATCTGTTCAGGCAAATCAGGTGACTTCTTTTTTTTTTTTTTTTTCAAATTTGCTTTTGTTCTCACTGGAACAGAATGTAAAATTCCTTCCAGATTGAATTTTTAAAAAAAAAAATCCTATTTTTGTTGGTCAACCAGGCGCTTTGTTTCAACTTCAACTTCTCTTGCACTTTTTAAAGGAATAAAATCACATGAATCTTCAGGCTCTAATGAAATGCAAAAAAAAAAATGTTGCTAGGAGGTTTTGATGGGGAGGATAAAGAAAGGGTGGGACTCTTTCCGAATGTCTGTAGTTTTTCCCAAACTCAGTTTCTCTGGAGTCTGCATGCACACATCTGCAAAACCTTTAAGATGCCTCAGGTCAACATTTTCTGATGGGAAAATGTTTCATTAAGAAATGCATGACCTGCTCTGGTTATGAAAGAAAAAAATTTGCTATTGCTTGCAAATACATTCCCCTCTTCCATTTCTCTTTTGGAATGGTTCTGGTGATGGTACTTGGTAAGAAATTCCCAGGGTCGAGGGTGAGCACCCAATTTCTGTGAAACCTGGACCTCTTGGGTGCTGGCTCCCTGCAGTGCCCTGGGAGCAGGGCTGGCACCCAGCCATGAAACTTTGCAAAGTCCTTAAAGGCAGTTTGCGAGTCCGTCTCACTGCAAGTCAGAAGGCTCCAGCAGGCTCTGTAGAAAATTTTACCTGTTGGACCTGCTTTTGCTCCCAGGGAAGTGAACATCAAATTTCCTATTGACTTTGGCTGAAAGAAGAGCAGGCTTTGAAGCAGAAATCAGTTTTCCCCAAGCCTGCAAATACCCCTTTTGTTGCTGCACATCAGCATGGCTTGTTTCAAATTAAAGTCATCCCAGTGCTGGGATGTTCTTGGCTCATTTGCTTTCCGAGCCCGTGCCTTTTGCCAAACCAGAATACACCCAGCCTGGATGGCATCGGGCAGGGAGGTCTTAAAATGTGTGAGCAGCGTGCAGTGTTATGTCTGGCTGCTCTAGTGAATCTGCCTGGGGCACTGCCATGCGTTTGCTGTCTGCTTTCTATTTAGCGGCATTATAAGTCATCATAAAAATCAGAAAACCCTTAAAATGTGTGAGATATGCCTAAGGGAGGAGGAGGATGTGGGTGGTGAGGCAGGAGGGGTAGCAGGAGGCAGAAAGTCTGACAGGCATCATGGGCTCGGCTGGTGTTGGGGTGTCTGCAGCTGAGGAGGAGGTGACTCCAGGGCTTGGGAGCTTCTTCCAGTCTTGTGCAAAACTGGTCCCAAGCGAGTGGGATTTAAGACTCAGGTTGAGGACGGGGAAGGTTTTGCAGCAGCGTGGCTGCAAACTCCTAACCTCCACCCTGGGGCTTGTGCTGATGACTGGGTTAGCTGGTCCTCTTCCAAATATCCTAGCTCTGGACAACCTTGTGCAGATGATGCCTGGTTGCCTGTGCTACCAGGCACCGATTAAATTGCTAAGATTTTCGCAACCTCGGCCCTGTGCTCTAAGCCTGCAGGCTTTCTGCTATCCAAAGTCCAGGAAAAAATAGATAAGAAGGTTCTGGGTTTACAACAACAGACAAGTCAGCCCTGTTTGAGGTTAAAAGGGTCCTTCAGCATTGGGTTTTAAAGCTAAAAAGCCTCTTTCTGGCAGGTTTGTAACCCGGTTCATCGACCTGGATGGCTTGTCATGTATTCTGAACTTTCTCAAAAGCATGGACTATGAGACAGCAGAGTCTCGAATACATACCTCGCTCATTGGATGTATAAAAGCACTAATGAACAACTCCCTGGGCCGGGCTCACGTCCTGGCCCATTCGGAGAGTATTAACGTAATCGCTCAGAGTCTGAGCACGGAGAATATTAAGACGAAGGTGGCAGTGCTGGAAATCATGGGCGCTGTGTGCCTGGTTCCCGGGGGCCACAAAAAGGTACTGGAGGCAATGCTGCACTACCAGAAATATGCCAGCGAACGGACTCGTTTTCAGGTAGGTGGGTCTTGACTCGCCCCTCGGCTCCCGAAATTCAGCGTTCTTGTCCCTTCCTCCTCCTGGATATGTAAATGCCACTTGCAAATGATTTATGATGGCCATTTGCAACTTAGATACTCCGGGAATTACTCCAGAACCATGTCTGATGAGGTCTGCAGCTGAGCAAAGAGTGAGGAACCAGTTATTTAAGGCAGCAACCCCCCCAAAAAAAACCGCCTGCCTGTGGCATCAGTGGGATCGCAGCTCTGCAAGGCTGTAGCACATCTGGATAGGCTGATGTTAGCCAAAACGTGTGCTGGGGTGGGCTTGCGTTACAGCAGGCAGCAGGTGATGATCCATCACCAGGGGGTTGCTACGGGGGCTGTAGGAGCACCACGAGGAGTTGTTCCTGCATGTGTCCCCTGGCTGTTTGTGCAGCGTTGGGGCTGTCGCTGGGCATTTAACTGATATTGTGTGTTTGGCAGACGCTGATCAATGACTTGGACAAGAGCACGGGGCGGTATCGGGATGAAGTGAGCCTCAAGACAGCCATCATGTCCTTCATCAACGCAGTCCTGAGCCAGGGGGCAGGCGTGGTGAGTGCCGGGGCTCTTGGAGAGGGAGGTGTTTTGGTGGGTTCGGGTGTTTTGGTTTCAATAAGGTTGCTGAGGACGTGCACCTTGCTGTCTTGACCCCACAACTGTACCCTGCAGGAAAGCCTGGATTTCAGACTCCACCTGAGATACGAATTTCTCATGCTTGGGATCCAGCCGGTCATTGATAAACTACGAGAGCATGAAAATTCAACCCTTGACCGGTGAGTAGTAACCCACAGCCCAGCAGTTATTTTTGTCCTTGCCTTGCACCCTTGCTTTCTGGTTTCTGGGCTTGGCCTTTGGGGAAGGCACGTGGATCTAGACTATCGATCTGGCCCCTCTTGAGGAAATTCTTTGCTGTCGCCAGAGAGGGAGAGGAAGAACCCCGGCGCCATTTCGCTGCACTCTTAACGTAGGGTTGAGCCAGGAAGGATGTGCCGTTGCGGGCCTGGGGGATGCTGCCACCCCTCCTCCTCCTCTTCTCATCCCAAAAGGCTCCTTGGAAAGGCTGTAATGACTGGGAGCTCAAGACTGAAGATCCAGTGGATGTTTCAAGTCTCGCTTGTCTCTGGGCCGCTGCCAGCTAGTGGGCTGCTCTGGAAGCTCTGCCAGACCGGCTGCCTGCAATTTATTAATTGTCACATTCATATCTACTTTTAACAGTCTTTTTTACCCCCCTTTCTTTCTTCAGGCACTTAGATTTTTTCGAAATGCTTAGAAATGAAGACGAACTGGAATTTGCCAAAAGATTTGAGCTGGTGAGTACGAACGTTGCTGATGCAGAACGCCAGCACTCGATGTCACAGTTCCTTTTAAAAGCACGTACGTGGCCTGGGATGAAGTGTGGTCTTTTGGATAAAATTTGGAGGTTGGAAACTGTCTCCTGTTGCCCTGCTCCATTGTGGCCTCCATCCTACAGCCTGCTTCATTCCTGGCTGCCAGCCAGAACTCTTTGCCCCTTGCAGGGCAGTGGGGCTTGTCTGTCCATCAGGCGTGGGGTGGGCATGGCTCCTGGGGTTTGGAGCTGAGAATCGGGAAACAGGGGTGCCGTTGCTGGTCCGCCGATGGCCTGACCTCGTTTCGCTCCTGTCCGCAGGTCCACATCGACACCAAAAGTGCGACTCAGATGTTCGAGCTGACGAGGAAGAGGCTGACACACACCGAGGCATACCCGCACTTTATGTCTATCCTGCACCACTGTCTCCAAATGCCTTGTGAGTCCTGGGGGAGGCGAGGAAACCCGCAGCTGCCGGGGGCTTGGCAGCCCACATCTCCTCCCCAGGGGCGGCCGCGACCTCCCTGCTGCTCCCCTCAGTCTCTCCCCTTCTTCCCCTCCAGATAAAAGGAGCGGCAACACTGTCCAGTACTGGCTGCTGCTCGACAGGATCGTGCAGCAGATCGTCATCCAGAGTGACAAAGGGCAGGACCCTGATGCCACTCCCCTGGAAAACTTCAATATTAAAAACGTTGTCCGAATGTAAGTGCTCACCCGCCTTTCCCGGGGCTGGCTGCTGAGCGGCGCTGGCACGAGCCACCACAGCTTCGCTGCCTCCCACTCCGGCAGATGAGAGGGCCAGGGCTGGGGGTTATCCCTGCCAGGCTGGCATCGCTTTGACCTCTTGAGCACTACGTGCAGGTGTATTAAGCTCAAGCTCTGTGTCCTCAGTGAGCTATTTCCCCTGACTGCTGCTGTCACTGCTCCTTATTCATCACCTGCTGTCACCCGGTGATGTTTCTGCTCCTTGGTTGGACAAGCCAGCGTCCCCAGGGCTGTTGAGACGGCACTGCATCCCAGCCTGCAAAACCCTGCCGGGGGGAGGCAGAGCGAAGGTGTTGGAAATACCAGTTTGGGAGCCTTAAATCCCACTGCCCAGGCTTGTTCAGCTGTGTTTCTTGCTGGTGATGGCCGCTTGTTTACTGCGGTAAGATTGTCTCATCACACTACTTGTCTTTTCCTTTTAGGTTAGTCAATGAAAATGAAGTGAAACAGTGGAAAGAGCAAGCAGAAAAAATGCGAAAAGGTGAGTGATGGAGAGAGATAGAGCGTTAACTTTAACCTTAGCGTGCACAGTAAACCAAACAGATAATGTATATACACTAATGTATTTAGCTGGATGGACTCTGCAGGCTTTATTGAGTGGCTGAGATAATATCGCACTATGGGGCTCAAAAGGGAGATAAGCAAAGCAGATATTCATTTTTTCACAGGGCAGCCCTGGCTGGGGTATTAAGGCACAGCACATGCTCCCTTTTCTTAAATGCGCAGCTTCTCCGCAGGGCAGCATGGGGCTTAGTCCCCCGTGCGCTGCCATTTGCCAAAAGGGAGCGTTTGTCACCCAAAAGTGGTCTCATGGGACTGTTTCAGAGCACTCTGAGCTTCAGCAGAAGCTGGAGAAGAAGGAGCGGGAGTGCGACGCCAAGGCCCAGGAGAAAGAAGAAATGATGCAGACACTGAACAAGATGAAGGAGAAGCTGGAGAAGGAGTCCAGCGAGCACAAGCAGGTCAAGCAGCAGGTGGCGGATCTCACGGCACAGCTCCACGAGATGAGCAGGGTGAGGCCCTGAACCTCCTCCCCACTCCTCCCCACTGTGACTCGGTCCCAAACCCCCTGCAAACACCATGGGGTGATTTCTGGAGGCTGAGCTGCCCAGGGGGCTGAGAAAGGTGCTTGTTGGTGGGGCCACCAAGATGTCCGTCCCTGGTGATGGAGTGATTTTGCCTCTCGAGCTGCATCGGACCTCAGTCAGGAGTGCTAAAGTCTTTGAGTGCTTCCTATGCTGGTTAAATTTTGGCCAAAAAAATTAAAAATCGGGATGGGGGCGTTTCTTGGGTGGTGTCCCCTGGCTCCGTATGACTGGTCCCCCCTCCTCTTTCTCTCCCAGAGGGCGATCTGTGCTGCCGGCCCCGGAGGACCTCCCTTGCCACCAGGAGCTCCTGGTGGCCCTCTACCTTCTCCAGCTCCTGGATCCCTTCTTCCCCCTCCACCACCACCGCCACCCCCAGGGGGATGNGAAGAAGAGCATCCCACAGCCAACGAATGCCCTCAAGTCCTTCAACTGGTCCAAGCTGCCAGAGGTAAGCCAGGCAATAATTCAGGCAGTGAAACCGGAGGTGCCGGTAATGTAAGGGCAGGTGGGCAGGGGACCCCCAACCTGCAATGCTCCTGCTGTCTTGCAGAACAAGCTGGCAGGCACCGTGTGGACCGACATAGATGACACAAAAGTGTTCAAAATCCTGGACCTCGAAGACCTGGAAAGGACGTTCTCCGCCTACCAAAGACAGCAGGTAACGGCTGGACCGGGGCACGTGTGGGCATCTGGGCAAGGCGCTGCCGTTACGAGATCACGCGGTTTCACTTGTGGTCTCAAAACATGTCTCCCGTCATTATTTCATACCAACGCCGTGTTTGCCAGATCGACTCGATCTGCTTTATCCTCTCATCCGCATGCTGGCGCCTTTGCGTTGAAGTGGCCGTTCACGGCTCGGTGTGCCTGATTTCGCCACTGCCCACACACCTGACCACGTGTGTCATGAAGAGAGATCACCAAAAAAACAAACAAAAAAAGAGACAAGGAATGTTTGAAAATAGCCCCCAGATGTGGCCACGGTTGGGTAATATTTTTGGATCACTCTTAACAGCAACTACTTTGTGTCTCTCTATTGGGTGGAAAATTTCTATCCCTCTCTGGCCAAGAAGGACTAAGTTTTGCCCACATCTACCATGGGTGGATCTCTTCTTTTATTTTTGTAGTGAGCCCAGAGCAAAATGTGAGCTTTGAACAAAAAAGCAAATCCCAAACCAAAGTAATGACACTGCAGGCAAAAGTCTCTGCTTTTTAATCTCCTGCTCAAGCAATATGGCCCCAGTTTGGAAGGCATCAAAGCACACAAAGCAAATTAGACACTTATTTTACCCCAGGCAGGACCACGATGGGCAAAAGCAATAAGTTTTTCAAGAAGGCAGGAGAAGCAGCAAGGAGAGAGGCCGAAAAAGTCATGTTCGCTTGCTGAACGTCTGGCTGCATTGCTGGGAGGAGAGAACAGCTTGTCCCGCTCTTGCCAGGCTCAGGCGGAGGGACGGTGCTGGGAAGGAGTGGACCCGACACATAAGCTCCTTAGGCAACGTGAGAGTTTAATCTCTTCCAGAGGCTAATTGAGGGAAAGATCAGGGCAGATTAGAGCAGGGCAAATATCAAGAGTAGCCCAGCAGAGGTATGTGCTGCCCCAGTGTGTTTCGGGAATAGGTGACCACGGTGCTGGCTCTTTTGCTCAGCATTTTTGGAGCTTGACTCGTGCCTACTGAAGGGCACATCTGAAGACAAGATAGAAAAGGAAGGGAAGCAAGAATAGAAACCTGGTGTGTCAGCGGGATGGTTTGCCCTCTGGCTTGCCTGCCCGAGTCCGTGAATCACCCGGTGTGCTGCGGATTATTGCCAGGCAGGAATTTAAAAATAATTTGGCTTGGCCGAGGTTCTGCTGGGTGAAGTGGCTGGTTAGGTTCAGGGCCAGCAACAAGGGGGAGATGCTGCAAGGAGAGCTGTGACAGGAGCTTTCACCTCAGGTGGGATGAGGACCAAAAGGGAGCTGAACGTGGGAGCCAGGGACTGGGGTGGGACTGGCAGAAGATGCTGCGAGAGTGTCTGGAGGGGAGATTGGGAAAGAGGAGGTGAAATCCCACCCGTGAGATGCTGCTGGGGCTGGAGCCACCCTGGCAGCATGATGCACAAGTTCCCTGTGGCTCACCCAGGCTTCATGGTAGCACCGTTTTGTGTGAGTCGAGTGATGGAACACATCCCCCTGGACCTGAGGGCACGTGATTGCTCACCTGCAAGTCCCCAGGGTGTCCCCACTTGCAGTCCCAGCATGGGGAGGGGGTGCCTGGCTCATGCCCCGACGTTGCTGCAGCACGGCTCTGCAGACAGCTGCCGTGCACACACCAGCACGCGGGATTAGGTGCACTTCTTGAGATAACACATGCACCACGGGGCACTTCGCATATGGTGTGGGGCTGGGGGAGCTCCAGGCGAATGGCCTGTCCCTGCAGGGAAGGAGGATGAACTAATGCCTTAATAATTTGCAGTGGTTTTGAGCTGTGGCAAAAGTTGGCTTCTGTTCTGAGCAAGCAGTGGAGGAGCAGGGATTTTTCCTCCCTGCTCCCCATCTTGAGCCCGTGGCCGAAAATCACTTCCTTGGTGATCGCACCTCTCACTCGTCCTCAGACACAATGTGGGACATCGGCGGCTGCCTGCCTGCCCATGCCCCGAGCAAACTGGGGCTCTGAAATCACATGGCCGGGTGGTACATCGCTGTGGCTGATGTCCCAGCAGGGTTCGGGGGCAGCGTGCAGAGGTGTGCATGGTGCAGAGAGCTCTCAGACCCCCCACAAGTGGCTGTGGCGGGGCTGCTGTTGATAGAACTTGGCTATTTTTATTGCCATAGTGTCTCGGAATCCTTAAGTAGTGCACAGAGCCGAGACTTAATGATGTACTTAATTTTAAGCATCTCTTTAAATGCTTTTCCCACATCACAGGCTGGGATGTAAACGCAGGCTATAAAGTGAGCTCTGCGGCTCTCGGGAAAGGCCCTTTCCACGTGGGGAGGACAGGAGCCCTCTGGGCTTCTGGGGCTCAGCCTGGGAGCATCGCTGCCCCGTGCTGTCAGGAGAGCCCGTATCATCCCTGTCTTCCCTGCCAAAGCTCTGCAGATGTCCCCGTCCCCGGCGAAGGGCTCAGCCCCGCAGCTGTGTGTGATACCGGTGTTTACCAGTCTTGCTAGATATAACAGAAAAACCTGCAGGAGCTCTGCATTTCAGGCTGTGGTGTGAGGACCCAGCAGGACTGGGTGTAGCTGCTTAAGGACGTGCATGCAGTGATGGAGAAAAGCAAGTCTAGGGCCATCGGGGCTTAGATGTGCTATGCAGGGGTCTGCGCCTCCATCGGAGATGCTTTGAGAGCTTGCAAGGGGACGAGGTTGGGAGTGATGCTGATAAGTGGCAGTGACACGGCCAGGGCAGTCCTGGCAGGTCCCGCAGCGGTGAGTGATGTAAAAGAGCCAGGGCCAAATGGAAAAAATATGTGTTGTTGAACCAGAGGCTTAGCAGTGAGCTGGGAAAGAATTCATCTCCCAAAAAAGGATAAAAGAAGAAAAGCGTCCAGCTTCTCCGTGCAAGCGAGAGTGACCTGTGCGGGGGCCACAGGGGTGGGGTACATTTGTGGGGACGGTGGCAGCAGATTTAAAGCTGCTCCTTCTTACACCACCATCCTGCAGCAGAGGCTAATCGCGGTTCACGCGAGGGACAGGGGCAGAGATGAGGCTGGTTTGAGGCAGAGGGAGGGTTTTTGTAACGAGCCTTTTCTCTACCCTAATGCATGGGGAGCTCTCCCTCTCCTGGAGCAGGAGACTGCAGGACGACCACCTCGTCCTTCTCCTCTCCAGCAGCTTGGGATAAGTCTGAGAATCATGGGGCAGGTCTGAGCATCGGGATGGAAGGAGGATAGGATAGGAAGGAGGTCCTAATTAAGGACCAGTTAAATGAACAGGGAGATTCCCATTGCTGCTTGTGGGTGTGCTTTCTGCCTGTTCCACGAAGGAGCCTGTTTATGAAACACTGATCCTTTACAACTTTGACTGATCCACGGAGTTAATTCTGCCTTTGCAACAGCCTCACGTCCAGCTAAATTGTATGGTTTTTCATCTAACGTCCAGCTAAATTGTATGGTTTTTCATCTAACCTCCCTGAAGCAGAGCAGTGGCAGCTTGGGTGTCCTTATTCAGGCTCTGCAGGTCTCCCTTGCCTTGCAAAGCCCCCAGCATGGTGGCATCGCCAGAGCTCTGCTCCTGGGGAGGGTCATGGCAGCTCTTCGACACATGTTTGTACACAGATGGGTGCGACACTGCCTCGGGGAACTGCTCAGTGCAGCGCCGCTCCGGGGTGCCCGCACTGCACCCCATGGGTGCCCATCCCTCTGTCAAAGAAAGGTTGCTCCTTTTCTTGGCTGAAGTCCCTTTGCCTCCTGGCACGTCTTGTTCTGCTTCATGGCCGCAACATTTCTGTGAGCTTGAGGAAAGCCTGACATGTTGGTTTTTAGCCACGGGGCTTGCAATCGGCACAGCTCAGCCCTGGCGGGTGCTGGTCCCCCAGGCCCATGTGTTTGGTGGCATCTAACAGAGCCCTTTCCCATCCTCCTGCCCAGAGCCACATGTGGGTCCTGGGCTGATCCAGCCTCAGCAGCCGGTCAGGGGAAAACCTGCGTAAAAAGGTTTCCTTTAAAAAGGCAGCAGTGATGGGCTGTGTTTGGAGATGACCAACTCAAATGAGGCACATGGGCCGTTGGCCACCTTGGCACGGAGGGGCTGGAGGGAAGCACCCTTGTAAACCAACTGCGTTTGGACCCACCTACCTCTTCCACTCACTGCCTGACTTCTCTTTTTATTAAAAAACATTAAAGCAAACCATTTTGCACTTTTGAAACCTCCCTCCCCATCACAGAGCTGCTGGATGGTCTCTTGAGCCAAGCACAAAAAAAAAAAAAAGATGTAGCCCGGGGAACGAGGAGGGAACCCTCGTGTGTGTGCGTGCGTGTGTGGTGCTGGCTTTGCCACACGTGCTTCCAGTCTGGTGGGGGGAGCCCACCAGGACAACCAGGTCTTCGGAGGAGCATGGCGCCAGTGGGGTGTCGGGGTGGCATTTGACCAGGCTGCCAAGCCCTGGAGAAGGGGGGTTGTCCATGTTGGAGGAGAAGTCAAGGGGAAACGTGTTGCCAGGGCAAATGGTAAAGTTTTGCGGTGGCCAGATTTGCTCCGGGATGAGCCTCTTGTTATTTCCACTTGAAAGCCCTGTTTTTCCTGGCAGTCACGTTGGCATTTCAGTCCCGGATTCGCAAAAACTAGCAATTTTCTCCCCCGGCACGGCGGGCTGAGCAGTGCTGTGCCTTTGGGCCAGCGCTTGCTGACTCTCACGCGGAGCGGTGGCAGGGCTTGGCCAGCGTCCTCCCACCTCATCCCATGTCCCTTCCCCACCTCCTTGCACACCAGCACCTTGGCCTGATCCATTCATGGAGCCGCCTCTCCCTCTCCCATCAGCCCTCCCTTTCTGCGCATCCTTTAATCTTCACCACATTTTCATGTGCATCCCCCCTATTTCGTCACTGGCAGACCCCAAGTGCCTCCCCGTGCTGCCAAACCCCCCATGTTGCACCCTCCCCTTGACTGTGCTTCGATTCCTTTTGGTTTTGCTGAGATCACTGAACTGCATGTGTTTTTACTGCCTTTTTCCATGCTTCTGCTATGGCCGTAGGACTTCTTTGTGAACGGTAACTCCAGACAGGTAAGCGAGCATTCGCAGGAGCCCGACGCCTGCGAGTGGCAAGGGCAGGGCGAGCACGCTCGGGGCTGGGGACGCGAGGGATGGGTGCAGTGCTGTGGGGGTTAATGTGCGGAGAAGTGGGGGTTAAATCAGAGAGGTACAAAAATCACCAGGAGGAGCAACTTGAAAGTTGATGCCAGGGAGGCTGGTAAGTACAGAGCTGCCCTCTCTGCTGTCTGGCCAGACCTCGAAGCCAGCCTCTGAGTCCAGGGGTTGAATTTTCAGATGCAGCTTAGCACAGAGAAGCTCCTACCCCTGAACGTTTTTGCTCTTCAAAAGATGGAAATAAATAAACTCATACCTATGGGTTGAAGCGCTCTGTTTCATCGCAGTCAGAGCAGGCAAGGCACACGAGAGGGGCAGCTGGTGGTAGGTGACTTGGGGCTCATGTTCTTTCCCCTGCCTCTGCCTTCGCTCTATGCCACCTGTCCTGGCAGCTTCCCGCTTCTCGTAGCTCGTTTTTTTTTTCATTCAAACAAGAAAAAGAGTAAAAAACGGGAATTTCTGTGCTCACCCTCAACCCACGCAGTGGCTGTGTGCCAGGTCTCCTACGCTCATAAACGTTTAGTGCGGATCTGCAGCGCATGGGACCTTGCAGCTCCAGGTTATGTTCCTTCCAGAAGGATTGAATAGCCGGCTTTTAATTGATTAACCTTACTAAAACATGCGATATGGTAAATTAAAACCGGGGGCAACATGAACCCCTTGGGCAACCCTGCAAGATTGCTGTTAATGTAGATCTGCCCATTCACCCGCAACTGCAGTTTGGTATGTTTGTTACTCATTTGAAGGTAACGTATTCAAGCTGCTTAGGAGATGTTGGTGCTTATGCCACACCGATTGCCGCTTTCCAAATCCCTTTTTTGGGGAGGATTTTCCTGAAAGAGCAGCAAATGCTGCAGGTTGCGTTTGCAAGTGTGGTAGCTCGTATTGGTTAGCTTGCTCAGGAGGACTGATGCGTGAAGGGTGACTGCAGATGTTTGGAGCGGGGGTGAAGAACAAGAGCGATGCTGAGTGTGTGCAGCAGCCCGTAATGAAATATTTCATGCGAGGATTTAATGAAGTATCACAAATATGTATGCTAAGAAAGCCCGGCTTTATTTATTCAGCAGCGCCTGTGTGTTTGCAGATTCTTAAATCTTCCCTGTCTGAGAAAATATTTACATTTCTAACCAGTGGCTTCAAAGCCAGCTGTGGTTTATGAAACGACTTACTGTGTTTCAGTTACAGGCGATGGGTTTTACCCATAACCCGTGGTGACACTCCTGATTAATGGGGGTCCGCTGTGTATCACGCTGCTATGTGCTGAGAGTACTAAATGTCTTTGCTTCTCCACGGCTTTTCTCCAGGCTTTTTTTTTTTTTCCCTCCCTGTTTTTTTGCAGAAGGAAGATGCTATCGATGACACCTTGAGTTCCCGGCATAAAGTCAAGGAGCTTTCGGTCATAGACGGCCGGAGAGCTCAGAATTGCAATATCCTCCTCTCCAGGTACAGTTAATGCCTTCTCGCCCTCTGGGGAGTGGGGGGATGCTTGATAACTTGCCCTGGGCTGGGGGAGTGCTCCTTATCCCCGGGGGAGGTTTTAATGACAGGAGCCAGCATGGGAGGAGAGCCAGCGATACCTGAACCCAGCTATAGCCTTACGCCGTTCACGGCAGGGTGGCGCGGGCAGGAGATGCGATTAACCGGGTACGTGGTGATTCGGTGTCCCTGGAAAGTCCCAGAGGGGCTTGGGTACCCGGGGAGCCTTTCTAGGGGATGGCAGGAGGGTTGATTTCACCTCTTATCTTCCTCAGCCTGGGTTTTGTTTGCTCGGTGGTGGTGGTTGAAGAGGGTCTCTGTTGGGCTGGGGAAGGCGCTGGGTATTGGCAGGGTGCAGGGAGCAGCAGCGTAATTCAGCCAGGGCCTGGCTGCCCGCACAGGTGTCCTGTGCCACATCTGGATTTCGGGAAGGGGACATCCCCCTCTTCCAGCCCGAGATGACAGCCTCCCGCGTGCCCCTCGCTGGGCAGGCTCAGCACTGCTACCAGCAATTTAATCCAATCCTCACATTGCTGCCAAGAGGATAAAAAGGGCCTTTTTTGGCAAGATAAACTACACCGATAAGCCTAACTTCTGAGAAAGGAGAAGCCAGGCTGTGGTGGTCTGAAAGGATCAACCATCAGTGTAGCTACTTGAAAAAAAAAATCCCGAACAGCAGCAGAAAATGCCACTTGTTTCTGACTCACCCAGAAAAAAAAAAAAAAACAAAAACAAAAACACAACAGCAGTAAAATATAGCTCCATTCAGAAATATTCGCTCTGCTGCCTGGAAGCGCAGAAGCTTTTGTGCCACTCCGGTGCGGCCGGGATGGAGCAGCATCTCTGGCAGGTTGGGCTTGCAGCCGCAGCACCCAAATTCTATGTTTTCCTGGACCGTGGGTCAGCAGAGCCGGTGCCTCGCCCGGCCAGCCTGGCTGGTTTCCTTCCCTAGAAAGCATGCAGAGGCTGACGTCTGCAAAAAAAAAAACAACCCTCTGGGTGGGTAACTCACAGTCCCTGGTGCTTCTTCAAGCTCTCCCCGAAGTGGTCCGCAGCCCTGCGGGCAGCGGGAGAGATGAGTGCAGTGAGCCGTGTGCCACAGCGTTCGGTGGTAAAATTGCCGTGTTTATGGCTGTCTCTGCTCTGGATTGCTTCTGGGGATTTTCATACTTCCTAGCAGCCCAAATAAAAAAGATGATGATTAAAGCAGCAGGCAAATGAGTACGTCTATGGTAGCCGGCTATTAGCAAGTAAAGCGATGGGATTCAGGGCACTGGCTGGGCTGCTCCCCGGCATACTTAGGCTGAGCGTAGTCAGAGTGGGTTTAGGTGTAATTCAGCCAGAAGTTTAAGTGTATAATTGAAAGTTAAGCACACAAACAGGCCCTTCAGTGGGAAGAGGAGCTACCCAAGCATTTAACTTCAAAGGCATCTTGCGTGTCTTACTGAGTAAAGGTCTTAATTTCGTCTCACCAGCAAACCTTTCTCTTCCAAGAAAGCAATGGCTGGAAATGAGTCGCCAGTAATTAATCCCACAAAAAGGGCACGACAGAGGACGCTGTCTGTCTGCCCTCCCCTTTGGGTCGCTTCCTAGGGGAGAAGCAGGATCAGACCTGCCCTGCAGGGTGGTCCCCAGGACTCTCATACGGCTTTTCCCGGGCACGTCCCGCAGCATGGGGGCCCTGTGGGGATGAGTGGCTCTGGGGAAACAGTGGCTTGTGCCAGCCACTGCTTTGGAGGTGCTTTGGGGTTCGTCCCATGGTGCTCCCAGGGACGTGCGGGCAGAGGGGCCAGCCGGGCAGGGCATTTCTCTTAGCACTGCAGCAGTAGCCAAATCTGCTTCTTCCCCCATTTCTGCAAGGGACCGCAATCAAGTTTCTCTCCCCAAAATCCTTTTGGGCGATTTACTCTTGATGCCAAGTGGCTAAAAGGAAGGGCAGTGTCGGGACGAAGCCCAAGCATCCTGCTGGTGGGCTCAGGTCCAGCCCCTGCATCTCCAGCAGACTCGGTGTGACCTTGGTCAAACCCTTTCACCTCTGCCCGTCCCAGCTGCCCATCCCTGAGCTGGGCAGAGCAGCGGGTCCCTGGTCCCAGTGTGCAAAGGGACTGGTCTTGCAGGGTGGCTTGCTGCAGCCGGGCTGCTGCTCTCCTGCCTCACTCGCGCGGCCACCATGAGGACGAGCACTTTCATATGTGAAAGGACCTGCAAGCGTGGCCCCTGATTTAGCCCAGACGTTTGTAAGCTCACCAGGCATTGTCTGGCTTGCAGCGTGGAAAGATTACGGCCAGTGAGATATTTTATCTCTCTCTGTAGATTTATTTTTTTGCCTGTTTCCCTTGCTTTGGGAGAAATTACTGCGCAGTGAGATCACTGGATTTTCCTCCGGCTTGTAATGCAGCACAGAATATTTTTAACACTTGCTTTTTTCTTCTTTTTTTTTTTTTTTTGAGAATGCTTTGGCGATGTCAGTGCATTATCGGGTCTTCCTCCATGAACCCACCGCGTCCTTGCTTTTGCTCCCTGTGTGCGTGTGTGTATTTTTAGCGCTGCGTTCTGCAAGATGCAAATCGAGCCCTTGCTCCGTCGCTTTCTGCCAGTGCTGGCGGTGAATGGCTCGTTTGATTCCTCTCTCCGGCGAGGCGGCATGGAGCATTTTTCTCAAATGAATGTGGCTTTTCAAGAGGGCGCGTCCCTTTCCCAGTGGAATTTGTTTTTCCCCTTCACACTTATTACGTCCTCTGCGGGATTCTACAAAAGCCACGCAAAATAGCCCCGCGCTCGTCAGGCTGGCGAGCTGTCACTTCGCATCGGCAGGCTGCTGGCTTTAAATCCCTGTGACAGCAAGTCCTGTGACCCCGTTCCTCTCAGACGGCTCGCGTTCGACAGCTGCTGCCAACAATGATAATTATTGTGGTTATAGATAAGCTTCTAGCTTTCACTGGCCCCTTTCCCATCAAATTGTCTGAGAAGCTGTTTTCTTCTGGCGCCTCGCGCTTGCTCTCTGCCGATGCTGCGGCAGGCTCTTGTTCTTGGCACTGGGTTTTGATGATTCCTGAGAAAAGTTTTTTCAGCCTCTATTATTTTTTTAAATATGTTTCGTTATTGACTTTGCTTTTAATGAGCAGGGCTTACAAAAGTCACCCTCGTCTTTCACCACCCTCCTAGAGACAATCACGGTGGAAAGTGCGCTTTAGGTGTTCACTTTGGCTTTGGATGAGGGGTAGCTGCCTACCCACCCCCTTCTCCCAGGAGCATTTTTGCCTCCCAGGGATCCCCCAAATGTCCAAACCCAGCCAGTGTCTGCTTTTCACCGGGCTGGGGACCGATGTGACATTTGTTGGTGGTCTGAGCTCTCACGTCACTGCTTGGGTGTAAAAGGAGTCCTTCTGCAGCTTCATATCCCACCTCAGGTCGTGTCCATCCCGGCCACTGCCCTCGTACAGGACAGGTGGGGTGTCCTCAGGACGTGGCTGCTTGTCACTGCAAGCAGCAGAGGGGACATTTTCCATGGGTCCTGGGTTTGCTCCTTGTACAGCAACCCTATCAATTGTCCTGGCCGCTGCTCAGTGCAACCTTTGGGCTTCCTGCCCTGGCTGAGGTGAGATTTTAACTCACTCCTCGTTTAACAAACCCTCTCTTGTGGGGGTCCCTCGAGAAGGAGGTGGGAGAGGACCAGGTACAGGATGAGAAACATGGGCTCATAAGGAACAAATATTTACTTCAGGTCTTGAGCATAAGATTTCAAGCTAACCAAGCCCTTGCTACCCTGGTCTTAGAGACCAGCACCCTTCCTGCTTCAGCTTCATCTTCCAAAAGCCCGCTCCATGGTCTCAGTCTGCTCCCTGAAGAGATGCCAGGATGAAAATTACCCTCCTCGTTTAATTACTTGGAGTGATCAAGTCAGCTCTGAATCTTCTTTTTGATCTGCTGATCAGGTTGACACAAGGTCTCACATCCCACCATAGGGTGTGTTTCTGGCTTCAGCTCATTCCTTTGAGCCACATCCAGTGTTTCAGCATCCCTTGGCACCGCTGGTCACCGAGACTGGGGCGATGGGTTTCCTTAAAGCCCATGAACGGGTCTTCTCAACTGTGCGACTTTTCCCTGCATGCAAAAACAGGGGATTTTTTTTAAAACTGTATCTGCAGTTTTAAAGCCATACTGCAACGGCTTTAACCATCACTGCAAGCTGGGCAAGGGATACGGTATTGGCAGACAGAGTTGCAGGAGTTTCTGGGCTTTCCCTCTTTTGCATTTAGATTATTCTATCAACCACAATGCAAAAACCTTTAAGAAAAATATTTGTGGTTCTGCAATCAAAGTCACGGCAGGGAGCGGTCACGGGGCGTGCTGCGGATGTATTAAACTGTAATTAATGGCTGCTCTAGCCCAGGAAGAGCTTAGGGCGTCTTTCTATCTACCTGTTGCCTCAGCTCGGTGCAGGCTGCTGGGAGAAGACCAGCCCGTTGTTGCTTGCTGTGATACAATGGTCTGTGTTTTTAGAAATCTCCAATTTGAGGCTACATTTTCAATTCCTGTTCCATGAAGTGAAGGAAGAAAAAGGTGGAGGGGGGGGCTGGTTTCCAACCTGTTACACTTTGAAGTACATTGAATCCCCACCCCTCCAAAAAAAACCTGATTGGTTTCCTGGGATGCTGAGCATCAGTTTCCCCAAATTTTGGATTTCTTTCTCTTTCTTCCTAGAGGGAGACTCCAACCAAAAGCAGCTGGGAGAGGTGAGGGAGGCAATGTTCAAATCCAAAAAAAGCAGCAGAAATTGGCCAAATTTTCCTTAGGGGTTGTGGCAATGGGTTCAGGAGCAGGGCAGAGCTGCACTCCTGAGCCCGGGCTAGGCTGTGCTGCCGACGGGGAGCATGACCCCCGCTGGCCCCGTGGCCCTCAGGGATGCCGGCACTGCAGGAGCAGCATTGCTACGGGCAAGAGTTACATATAAAAGTTGTATATTTTTAATACATGTATAATGTACTACTTACAACACTTATATAAAACACTATAAAATAGGGGTCGGCAGCTGCGGTGCAGGGAGAGGGAATTGGCCGGTGGGGTTTGACCCCCATTCGCAGCAGGGCCAGGGCTGCTCTGTGCTGTGCCTTGGCAGAGCACGGCCCTACCATGTTTCTCACGTGTCCTTCATAACACGCTGTATGGTGTTATTTGTGATGCTGCTGCTGGACGGGAGTTAAGCTGTTCATGGTGCATGGGTATGAAGGAAATGCTCCTGAACCTTGCCTGATTGCTGGGCTGGCAATAACTCTCCTTCTCCTCCCCCTCCCAGACTGAAACTCTCAAATGAGGAGATCAAACGAGCAATTTTGACGATGGATGAGCAGGAGGACCTCCCAAAAGACATGCTGGAGCAGGTGGGCAATGTGTCTCATGCTCTTCTGTGGTTGCCTCATGCTGAGACCACACTGCGTAAGGCGCTCGGGACCAAACTGCAGCTTTAAGAAGTGTATTGGGGCCCCAAATTATTTACAAACGTCACGTTGAACAACCACCCAAGTGGACTGGCGCAGGAGGAAAGGAGCTCGGCTGTAGCATTGGCACTGGGAGCAGCGTGGTCTCCACGTGCCGTGCCTGTACCCGGGTCTGCCCTAGCACCCTGAGGCTGGGCCTGTTGCCCATTTTGTGGCCGCAGCTTGAAGTTCATGCTTGGTGGGGGGTTATTTTTGAAAGCTTGTTCAGCGTTTGTGCAGTCCTCAAAAAGGGAATCCCATTTTTCACCCCCTCTGAATGCCTTTGGAAGCATTTTATTCACCTGTCCTTAAAGCTGAGCTGGTAATTGCACTTTCAGCAGAGACAGGCGAGGATTCATTGCACAGAATTTCCATCTGCAAGTAGGTAGAGTTGCAGCAAATGAGAGTCTCTCAGATCTCCTCTGGCAGAGTTGGTGTCGAAACCTCCTCCGAGCAGAGGTAGTACATGTGTTGTAAAACCAGAGTGATGGCAGGGCAGAAGCAAGGGACACTAATGTGATGGGGTAATAGGAGGGAGGTGGCAGGGACAGCAATAACACTTACTTCATAGGTGCCTTGGGGTCACTTTCTGTACCTACTGCAAGGTAGTAGATTCAAGCGACTAAATCACCATTTTGCTCCTGAAAACCTGTGCATGGACATGAGTGTGCTTCCCCTTGTTTAGCTCCTGAAGTTTGTTCCTGAAAAGGGTGACATTGACCTGCTGGAAGAGCATAAGCACGAGCTGGACCGCATGGCCAAGGCTGACCGGTTCCTCTTCGAAATGAGCAGGTTGGTGGCCCAGGGGACATCTGTTTTGGCCAGTGGCTGCACGGGCTGGTCACAAGGTGGCTGTTTCATGGAGCCTGGTCGGGAAATAAGCCCTGCTTACTGTTTTTCACATCAAGAAATGAATGGGCCAAACGGACGGGAGGGCGAGCAAGGTGCTCCCAGCCATAAGGATCACTCGTGGTGCTGTGCTCCTAAAATCAGGATTGTGCATCCCAGAGAAGCAGCAGCTGGACAGAGCAGGAGGGAGGGATGGGGAGAAGGATCCTCTGGAGACAGATGTTGGCTTCCCAGGTCACGTCCCGACACGTTTTGGGGAGAAAAGCTCAGTCTGGCACAACTCTGCAAAACACTGCATCATCTGTGTCGCGGCCCAGGTGCGAAGTGCTGTTTGAATGATAACACGATGCTCCTCTCTCCTTCACACGAACATGTCCTAATGAATACTCAAGACTGATGTATGTAAATTTTGCCCTGCTGTGTAGATAAGTCCCGCTCCTCACCTCAGGAATGACTCCTTCCTGGGGCTCCTGAGAATATATGAGACTGAAAGGAAATGCTCCTGCTCCTGGTAGCAACCGTCTGAGGCTTAGAAGTCTTCAGGGATGAATAACCTTATCTTTTGCATGCACATCCTCTAGAGGTGCTGGTTTAAAATCTTGAAGCTCCATATTTAAATCCAACTGAGTATTGAGCTCTTTGAATTTCTTAGCTGAACTTCAAGCAAGTCACTTTTTTGCAAAGTCGGTGAGTTTTACAATCTTTTGGGAGGTCAAAAATAGAAACGCTCCCGTCCTCCCTGAGAAATGCGCCGATGAGCATCAGGGCGATGCACCGTGTAGTTGCTGAGTGTCAAAGGCAGGCAGGACAGAGCTGTGAAGTTCAGACCTCAGCCCTCAGGGCTGGAAGATGCACAGAATTAGGTTTCCTATCGCAGGTCACCTTTCTTCTTCACAGTCTCTTGCCCAAGTGTTGCTCCCGTGCCTTCATCTTTTGGAAAGCACGACGTGCTGATGCAAATATTTTCCTTGATTTCTGGCATGGCTTTTTAATTTGACCTGTGGTCTGTAACTGAGTGTGATGTCTTTGTCACCTCTGATTAGTACAATGACAGCGTAGCCCATGGCCTTGTCTGTGAGCACATCTCCCGTGGGTCCTTGGTCCAAATGACTCAAATCAGGCTGCCATTTGCGTACAAGTGAGATCTTGTTTAGCCTAAATACAACTGACATGAGCAGAGCCGTCACTAATTTGCCCAGGAAAGGGCTGGATTGGTCTGTGTTGGTGGCTTTCCAGCCCGGGCCATCATTTTGAGGATCTGAAGGTCCAGTTTTGTTAGTGCTGGTAGTTGGTGTGCCTGCGTGCAGCCACAGCTCATCACAAAGCCATCGGGAGCCCAGACCTCATCAGCATCTTTGCTAAGGAGTGGTCGTAAATGAACTGTTTGTTCATAACAATAGGGTGTAAAAATGCACTTGTTGAATCTGCTGAGTTAAGGATAGGCTTAAGCATGTGCTTAAGAGCCCACCTGGATCCACCCCAGAACAGCTGCAGCTTCAGTTGTCATTTTTTCCCATCCCAGCATAGTTTCAGGGAGAAATGTGGTCATTATTTTCTAATCACCGTGGCTCAAGCGTGCTTTGTAAGCACAGCTGCAAGCAGCAGAGCAACTGAGCTCTGCCCGGAGCAAGCGAAGCTCAACCTGCACCTCTTTTTTTCCAGGATAAACCATTATCAGCAAAGGCTGCAGTCCCTCTACTTCAAGAAGAAGTTTGCAGAGAGAGTTGCAGAAGTCAAACCCAAGGTGGAAGGCAAGTGACCAGACCTGCTAAGGTCGCTAAGGGTCTCTGTGCCGGCACGGGGAGTGTTCGTAGGAAGAGCATCCCTCCATGCCAGGGCGAGCTTGGTCTGCAGGGAGGTTGCAGTGATGCAGGGGAAGGGAGGGAGCTGGTGGTCACTCTTTGGCCGTGGGGGCACCACAGGGGTTACTGCAAGGAAGGGGGTCTGGTGAGCTGTTGTGGCAGGGGGTAACATCCCGCACCTCTCTGCTTTCAGCCATCCGCGCCGGCTCCAAGGCGGTGCTGCAGAGCAGCAGCCTCCAGCAGCTGCTGGAGGTGGTCCTGGCCTTCGGGAACTACATGAACAAAGGCCAGAGGGGCAACGCCTTTGGGTTTAAGATCTCCAGCCTCAACAAGATCGCAGACACCAAGTCCAGCATTGACAAGTGAGCAGCCCCTGCTCTCATCCTTGGTAGCATCCATGGCCCCCGGGATGCTGGGGGAACGGAGGGATCGTTAGTGTTGCCTCTGAGACGTGGGTAGGTGGGAGCGGTCCCCTCCCTCCTGCCGCCCCATCTGGCACATCCAATGGTGCAAGCATCCATTTTTGGAGCAGGACAGATTTCGAGGGAAGCCAAGCTGCAGATCAGCATGGGGATCGATGGAGGCTTTCCTTCCTGGGCTGGCTGAACGGCAGCCAAGGCTGATTGGGAGCATCATGCTCCAAATGCTTTTTTCCCCCTTTGAGAACTCAAGAGCCATCGTGCTGTGGCACAGTGGCCGGAGGAGGGGTCCCAGGGGTTCCTCTCCATGGGAACCCCCTCTGCAGCTCCCCCAAGCTGCTGCAGCCATCACCTGGTTCGTTCTCCCCCACTGAGCTCCGTGCACAGAGCAAGAGGAGCTGGGTCGGGTCTCAAACCTGCTTGGTTTCATCCATCAGTAAAGACAATGGAGGATGGGAGCGGTGATGCTCAAGCCACCTCCCCTGGGTCCCTCTTCTGGAGGGACCTTGCTTGCAGGGACCAGGCTGCTCTGAACTGTGGCTGTGCATGGGACAGACCCATCCCCTGTCCCCAGACAGGCAGTGAGCAGCATCCTTGCAGAAATCCAAAAATAGTTCATTACCAGGGTTGGGATTTAAACCAGGGTTTTCGACTGAGCTCTTGGCTCCCCGTGGTGCCGCCACGCTGACCTCGCCGCTCCTCTCTCCTAGGAACATCACCCTTCTGCACTATCTCATCACTATCGTTGAAAAGAAATACCCCAAAGTCCTCCGCCTGCATGAGGAGCTGCGAGACATCCCGCAGGCAGCCAAAGTCAAGTAAGCAGGGATTTAGGTGACACTTAGGGAGCGCTGGGAGCGCCTCTCCCCTCACTTCAGGCTGCCTTTCCACGTACCCTCCCCTGCTCGTGCTCCTGGCCAGGTCCTGGCCGCTGGGCTGGGCCCTGTGCTGGGGCCACGCTGGCCCGAGAGCAGCTGGGGAGGCAGGAGCAAACATCACCTGGTGGCTTTAAATCTCAGCCCTGGCAGCAAAGGCCTGTGAGCCTCCGACTGCGAGGGAGGGGAGCTGCTTGGAGCAGCCGTTTCCTGCTGTTATCTCACCGCAGAAGCATTTAATTAATTTCTAATGGTACGTTAAGTAATCCGGGAGGAAGCGGTTGCGGTGTGGCTGCAGATAAAGGGCAGCTGTTTATCTGCGTGTGGCGGGGAGGCTTTGCCTGCAGCGCTGGCAGGACCAGGCAGCGGTGCGAGGGGCTCACCTGCCTCCGGGTCCTGCCTGGCCCTCGTTTCACCACCAACATGGAGCTTCTGGTGTTTGCAACAAGCTTTTAAACCCTGCCTGCCTCCCGGTGACCTGTTCAGAGCAGGCTGCCGCTGTCTTTTCACCAGCGGAGGCCCCCGTTCAGCAAAGCCCTTAAACACACGCTGAACTTTGAAGCGCAGGAGGAATCTGTAGCGCTGCAAAGCCCTCAAGTATGCGCTGAAGTCCCGCTGCAATCAATGAGGCTCTGTTTCAGTTTTAAAGTTCAGCGGGAGCTTACAGGCTTTGCTGCTTCGGGGACCTGAGCAGCAAAAAATCACACGTTCCTGCAGTCAGCACACGTTTCTGTTACCCATGGACATGAAAGGGCCTGAAACTGCACCTTTTTAGAGAGGGGATGGCAAATATGCACGGAGTTTACGGCAGCTCGAGGGTCTTTCAAGTTTCAAAGTGCTCTTGTAGCAATAGCGGCTTCCCCATGGAAGATCTGTAACGTGCAAAGCAAGCACCCTCACACTTAAAATGTAAAATAATTGTCAGCCATAGGGATTAAACAAAGTGACGGGACAAATCTTGGCGTGCGAAGAGGAGCGTGTGGCGGCTGCGCTCGTAGGCATTGGCTGAGAACATGGTGGAGCAGGGCACGCTCCTCGCCGGTGGAGGCTCCGGCTTTCTCATGCTCGTGTATCTGCAGCTGTTGTACAGATACACGTATGGGAAAGAAAACGTCTGCATAGAGGGTTTTTTTCCCCCCTAAACTTTATCATTTTGCTCTAAACTGGCCACCATATGTAATATTTGGGTTTGGTCCAATCTAGAGTGAAACCAAAAAGTTTCTAAAGCTCTGGAAAGCCCTAAATTCCCCCCAGCCCTGCAGCTGTGAAGGAAAATTGCCGCCTCTGTCAATCCCACCGCTAGTAATGAACTGCTGGAGCACAGGGCTCCCAAAACTGCATTTTCCCAGACTAAACCTGCCAGGAACGCTGGCCCCTTGACCCGACGTCAGCATTTCCAGGGACCCCAGCCCTAGGACAGACACCCCTGGAAAGACGTCAAGCCTGTGGTCATCGAGTCTTTGTGAGAAAGCTTCCACTCAGATGTAGTGGTAGAAACCCATAAGCACTTGAACTTGACCCTCATGAGGGGCTTGAGCCTTGCGTAAACACAGTCAGCGCCAGACATGATGATATATTTTTATTTCTCTATGTTTGGGTTGTCTCCCTTTATGAAAGCCTTGCTGCTCGGAAGGATGCTTTGCATGGCGTTCACCTAACCATGGTTCCCTGAAAAATCGTCTGCTGTGCAATGGGACAAGCCTATCTTCTGCTGGCCCTCGAGAGGGGAAGAGAAATCTGTGCCCAACAAAACCCTCTCCTGAGCTCTCCTTTAGCTTGGAGAGGTCTGGAGGCTTCTGAGCTTGCTAAGCCTGCACAGTCCCCTTGATTAAAAATACAGAAAAGTGCTTGGCTTTAAAACAAGCAACTGCAGCCACTCTGAGATGGGTGGCTGTCCTAGCTTAGAGGCTGTCAGCCCAATCTGCTGCTTGAAACACGCTGGTCTGCAAACAGGAGGCAATGTGTGCAGTGCTGGGGTCTTTTCAGTGGAAAAACACGGTCGAGTTGGTTGGAGAGCTGTAGAATTTGTTGGGGAAGGCTGAAAATTAACATCCTGCCATTTCCAACAGCATGACCGAGCTGGAGAAAGAAATAAACACTCTGAGGAGCGGCCTGAGAGCGGTGGAGACTGTAAGTATTATTTAAATCAAATATAGTCCAGCCTTGCTCTGAGCACCGCGGCATCCCTCCTTAGGGAGGCAGGCGAGGGAGCTCCCAGCGAAGCTGCTTTTATCTCACATCCTGGAGATCTGTTTGTCTTTCCTTCCTGCCCTGCACGTGCGCCTGTCCTCTTAGGGCTGTTTTGGCACCAAAGTTACTGTGTGTGATTAGGCACGTGCGTGGTTTATATCTAATACACCAAGGGAGGCTGAGTAAGTTTAGTGATGATGCCTGTGGGGGACCTGTGATGTGCCATGGGGTCTGTCTTTGGCTGTAAAACCACAGAGGGCTGGGGCTCGGGCTGAGGAGTGCTTCTGCAGCCCGGCTGGAGTGGTGATGAAATGGTAGAGGAATCCCAAAGGACTCGCTGTCTTGCTAGATTATGCTGCTTCCACGATCTTTCCTGCAGGATTTGGCCTTAAAAGCGTACTGCAGGCATGATATTGTAAAATGGGGTAATCCATGGTCTCACACATGGCAGGAGGGAGCAGCGGTGGCAGTGCAGCCGGTACCCGTGGCACTGATGCAGGCACATGCCCAATGGCACTACTGGAGGCCGATGGTATTTATGTCTCTCATCAGCCAGGACCTGACCAGATTTACATTTTTTTTCCCCAAAGGAGCTGGACTTCCAGAAGTCTCAGGTTCAGCAAACAGGCGACAAGTTTGTGTCTGTCGTCAGCCAGTTCATCACATTAGCCAGCTTCAGCTTCTCGGATGTTGAAGATCTTCTGATGGAAGCAAAAGAGCTGGTAAGGTCACTAACATCCTTGAGATCTGGTTAGTGTTTCAGCCTTTCCTCCAGCCAACAGGGGAGGGATGGTCCTGGCCTTCCTAGAGCATATGCTGTGTGTTAACATCTCAGATACCTCCCCCGTGAGATCATGCGAGTGTCCTGCTGAGACTCTGACATGAGAAAGGTGCTGGGCTGCTCTTCATGGTTTGTTTGGAGTGGGTGAGTGGTACATCCCTGACTGTCCCCAGGGCCTTTTTCCTGCTCCACAACCCAACATGCCAGGGGATTGCAGGTCAGGCCAACAGCCTGCTTCTGGGATGCAAGATGTGCTGTAGAAAGCCGTGAGATACCTGTCTATCTTTTGGAAGTGCAAGGCAGGGGCTAGCCATGGGACAGTTGTTTCCATCAGGGGAGGAGATGATAGGTCAGTTGTGAGGATCTGAGTTTTGGTGAAGAGCTTTCACTCAAGCCTAGAGGGCTTGCTTTGCTTTCCATGTCTTAAAATGGAAATATCCCAGTTTTGGTGGCTTTAGAGTTAGGAGTGTGGCAGCTGGGGCATCTTGGCCTATGAAGGCTGAAGGTGGCAAGAAAGCAGACTGTTCTGTCTGGTGTTGATGGAAGAAGAGGAAAAAATGCAACCAGGTCTTCAGGCTGGACATGAGGTCACCCAGAGGTTGATATCAGAGACAACCCAGGCTGCCTGAGTGACCCCACTTCTGTAGGGCAAAATAACACCCAATGTGTAACTTTGGTCTGAGACCTGCCCAGCTCTTCTCTCCAAAGAAGAGGGAGAGGAGCTCAGTGACATGAACTGAGGCCAACTTCAGACCTGGTTAGAGAAGCTAAATGGTAAAAAAGGTTCGCCTTCCCCAGAGTAATGCTTTGGTGAGTGCTTTGCAGCCACGTGCAATGACCTCTCGCCATGTTGTCCTTTTCTCCCTGCCAGGCTGGTTTAAATCACAGCAAAGGGATGGCCGTTGGCTGACATCTGTGATTCCCAAGCACCTTTTCCTTCCCGCTCTTTCAGCAAAGGGGCACACAGCTGCTTTCCATTTCCTCTGAGAATAGTCCTCCAGTGTCTCCTCCCTGGCCTGGCCTTCATCTTGGCTGAAGTGGCAGGGAGATAGTCCAGCACAGGCCATTTTAGAGGTCCCATCCTTGTCCCACTGCATGAGCTACCTCTCCAAAACAGAAGTTATCAAGTGTCACCACCTCCTTCTCCCTGGTTGTACCAATGTCCAGCTGGCACTGTCCTTCAGACCATGCTTGGGCATTATGATTGACCATTGCCTTCCTGAGGCCATGGCTAACCCAGGACACCCTTTTAAACTGTTGACAGTAACCTGGCAGATATTGCCTGCGGTGAATTAGGACTGTGGAGATGGTGACAGATGCTCTGCAAACTGTATTGTCTTCTGCTGACTTGGCTGAATATGGAGGAGAAAGTCTGGTCGTGGTCCCCAGAGCCTTTCAAAGTCCACTCTGAAGCAATGCGCAGCTGTTCCCATGGTTATTGGATAGGATGGGCAGATTCAATTTGTGTTACTGCTTTCTCTTAGGAAAGTAGAAACATCATTCTTTTATAAACTTTATATCCTGCGAGGATAACATTTTCAGCCTTTCCCCCCACCAGAATCTCCCGTAATGTGGCAGAGAATCCAGTATCTTGATGAAATCAACAGGAATAACCTCAATTATTTTGACTTATAAAGTGGCACCTCTCAGATTCCTCCCTGCATCTTGAAGTGCTAAGTCTCTTAAGTAAACAAAGAAATAAAAACGCCCTACATGTCTTTTGAAGAGCCCCGCAAATAAAACTAAATCATATAGGCAAGCTTTAAAAACGTTCCTCTTGGTCTACCCTGCAAAATCAAAGCAACTAATAAATCTGTTTGTGCTTTGATTTTGTTTTTCTTTTCTTTTAAGTGTGCTTATCTCCAGAATGCGCCATCACAATTTTAACAAACTTTCTGTGCACAGTCTCCTTCAAGCTGGAAGTGAGAACAAAGGATGTCAGTCCCAAGGATGACTTGTGGGCTCCTTGGGGACCAGGATGCATCGGCAGATCGTGGATGTCCTGTCCTGACCCTTGCTACGGCCTCATTCGACTCCCTTACATTAATGGTGTACAAACAGCACGAAAGGCCGGAAAACTCCCTATTTCCCTACCCAGGGCTGTGCCTGAGCCCGGGCAGAAACGTCTTTTAGAAGTTTCACCAACACATTTGGTTTCAATAGCAGAGCATGTGGCAATGATAAATAATACCCCAAAAATACTTCAAAGAAAAACTTAAAAGTGCGAGTTTCCCTTCCCCTGCCGTGTTTACTATTAGTTTTATGTCTTCGGTCTTCAGTCCCACAATATTTTGCTTCCTTGTTTTTACTGCTGCTTAGTTAATAAAGTCGAGCTGGGGTGGGGGGAGGCTCGGCAGAGCCAGAGGCGAGAAGGGTTGTGTGGGGGATGTTTTAGGAGAGGGGGCTCAGGAGCGATCCAGCTCAGCTCTTACAGGACAGCAGGTAAAGCATCAGATGATTTATTTCATGTTTAAGTCAAGGCTTGGTGAAGCAAAGCCCTGCTCTCAGCCGTGGCTGCTGGAAGCGTTTCTCTGCTCCATCAGGTTGAAGGCTTCCCAAGGGGGGTTTCACCGGTGCAGTGGGTATCTCCGAGACTGACGGACCTATGTCTTCTCTCTCCCAGTTTTCCAAGGCTGTGAAGCACTTTGGAGAAGACACGGACAAAATGCAGCCCGATGAGTTCTTTGGCATCTTTGACCAGTTCCTTCAAGCCGTGACCGAAGCCAAGCAGGAGAACGAGAACATGCGGAGGAGGAAGGAGGAGGAGGAGCGCCGGGCACGCATGGAGGCACAGGTGAGCGGGCACCAGCGAGTCCGGCAGCAACCCCGGGACACCCAGGGATGGCAACTGTGCCACACTATCCCCAACAGCTGCCCTGGGCCATGGTGGCACAGGGAGCACTGAAGGCTGGGTAAGGAGCTTCTGCGCTCTTAGTTAGACCCACCTGCTTTTCACTGTTGATTGCTTAATTAACTAACGACCTTGGGTTGGTGAGATCTTGGAGCTAAAACATGCAGCAGAGCTGGTGCTGCCTGTGAGCTGCTGTGACCCACCAGCAGCAGCCATGGGGCTGTGGACCTCAGCGTTGTATCAATAACCCTGCCCAGCTCTCACGTGCTAAGCACTGGGGTGGGAAACCGCTCTTGTTTCATGGGTTTGGGGGTCACCACGTGTGTTGGGCCCCCCCCAACCACCTGCATGAGGGTGAGATGTCTCCTTTCCCCCCCCGCCATGGCACGCAGCTGAAGGAGCAGCGGGAGCGGGAGCGCAAGGCGAGGAAGGCGAAGGAGAGTGGGGAGGAAGGCGGCGAGTTCGACGACCTCGTCTCGGCCCTGCGCTCGGGCGAAGTCTTCGACAAGGACCTCTCCAAGCTCAAGCGCAACCGCAAGCGCATCGCCAACCAGCTGGCCGACAGCAGCCGCGAGAGGCCCATCACCAAGCTCAACTTCTGAAAAACAAACAACAACAACAACAAAACCCGATAAAAAAATGCGGGTTAGTCTTTTTGAAGTGGCTGGGGGCGGGGGTTTATTCCCATTATACTGCCTTGCAATTCAAAGCGAAAAAGTGGCACGCTCTTTCTCCCTGCGGGTGAGTGTGTGTGTATATACTGTGTATATAGTCAGGTCGGGGGTGTGGATGGAGGTGCATGGGCAAGCCCACCCTGATGGGTGCCAGTGCAGCCTCCTCCCCTCCAACCAACTCCGAAAAGTAGTTCTCCCCATGCACAAGCACAATGCCGTGTCCGCGGAGCAAGAGAGGACCCAACGCAGAGATGCCGGCGGTCCCCGTGGTCCCCAAAGGCAATGGGAAGCCTCTCCCCGCCACCCTCCTGCTCGGACCCCCTGGGCCATTTGCGGGGGACGCCTTGCACACAAGCCGAGCGGTTTAAAGAAGAAAAGAAAAAAACAAAGTTGACTGAACTTTAATCTGTTGGTTGGTTTTTTTTCTCGTGATTATTCAAAAAACCTCGTAGATCTGTGCTTTCGCACTGGTTCCCGAGCTCGGCGCCGCGGGCGCTCCTGGCAATGCTCTTCCCGTCGTCCTTGGGAAACGCTCTTTTTCCTCTTACCTTGCTAAAGGAAAAAGTTTACCCCAAAGTGCTTATCGCTCTAACGCCACACAGATGTATTTATACTTTTATAACATTTTCTGGCCCAAGACGGTGGGAAAGGTCGGTTCTCGGAGGAGACGAAGAGCATAAACTTTTGCGTTGTAATTTTTATTCTTGCTTTCTGTTCAATGGGACAAACTGTATCCTCTGTAAAGGTGGGTCAGAACCGAAGGTCTCTGATACACAAAGGGGCTGGGGCAAAACCCGCCGGCGTTCACCCACCTTCTTTTCTCTTTTCTTTATCGGACACACAGAAGCAGCGATGCCAAGAAACGCTCGTCTCTTAGCCAGGTCCTTTTTCAACTGGTTTGCTGTTTGTGTCATTGCAAATTTGTAAGCAGAACTACCTGTCAAATGTCAGTCCAAAAAAAACCAAAAAAAAATAAATAAAAATAATTCAAAGCTCTCAGGGAGTAATAATTTAAAGGTTTAGAAAATTAAGAATTGGAGAATAAAAAGTAACCACCATTAACATATTAACATTTCTATTCTTAAATTATGCTGAGTATATAGAGGACTGTTACTTTTTACTTTTATTTATTTGTGGTGTGTTTTTTAAGAAAACAAAACAAAACCTTTTTATACCACCAATACTTTTGTGATCTTTTTTGTTTGTTTGTTTGTTCTTTTTCCTGTGGAGAGATGAGTTTGTCCCTGTTGCACTAGATATTAACACTATTTGAAATAAGGTTGGGTTTTTTTTTTTTTGTTGGATAATCGGTATTACTGGTGGGGTATGGGATGTCAGTTAACTATATGTACTGTATAGCAAAAGTGCTGTTTAAACTAATTTGTATAAAAAAATATGGTTCTAAGCACCTGAAGGCCGCGGGGTCTGCGTGCTGAGTGAAAGCTGTGAAATCTCTCTCTAACCAGAGTTGTCAAGAACTGTGGTTTTACCTTTTTGTTCTTTTCTTCATTGCAACTTTTGACGCACTGTAGATTAAAAAAAAAAAAAAAAAAAAAAAAAGAAAAAGAAAAGAAAAAAAAAAACTTTCTGAGTAGCATTTGAAGCAGTAATAAATAAAGCAGGTAAGCGTAAAAAAAAAGTCCAGCACCTCATATCCAAGCAGCTGCAAAACCTGCAGATTATGTTCAAAGGTGGAGTTAAGCACTTTGCTTTAAGAAGGAGGGGGAAATAAAGACAAAAGGTAATGATAATACTATTCCTTAACTAAAGTGCCTCTATTTATATTTTTTATTTATGGCTGAAAAAATGGGGCTGATACAATTGAGGGAATGGACTTTGGGGGGAATTTAAAATATAAAAAAAAGAAGAAAAAAAAAAGGTTAAAAAAAAAAAGTCTGGCCTCTGATGGTTTAAGGAATGGTTGGTCACACGTGTTTAATACGAAAGGCGGTGGGTGTCGGAAAGGGCGATCGCCTCCTGGGGTCCCTGGGTGCGGGGCTCGGCCGCCAGCACCCACCCCCAGCACCTGCCTCCAAGACCCCAGTGCCACATCAGGACCTTTCCTGACAGATTTCCTCTTGCCCTTCCAAACCTGGTTGTTTTTTTTTTAATTATTGTTTTACAACAGCCTCGTTATCGGGCTGAGTTTGCCATGTCTTTGTTTTCTTTCAAAAAAAAAAAAAAAAGAAAAAAAAGTATATAAATAAATACAAAGGCTGTGTGCAGGTAATTCCATGTGCCATTGTCGAAAACTACTTTTAGATTGGTGCTGGTGTAAGTAGCCACTCTTTTCTCTTGGGTGTGTATTTTAAAGATGAATTTTTTTTTTTTTTTAATAATGCCAAAAAGGAAAAAAAAATCCATAATAATTTGTAAACTGAAGTATATGTCTTGGACCTTATTAGCTTCATAGTGACCAAGGTAGTCTGTTAGGTGCAAGGATGTTAGTAGTCTTAGCTAGCGGGAAATGCTGTGTAATGTTATGAGACTGTACATTTTCTAAGATGGCAATATGCAATAAAGAAAATCGATTTCAGTGAGTGTACATGGCAGGCCATGAGTTATTTTTTGGGGGGAAAAAAATGGGATATTTGGGGATTGAGACAGATGTTGAAGAAAAGGCCCTCCACGGGTTGCTGGTTTTCGGGTGTATTTGCAGTCATGGCTGGGGTTGGCTGATAACCCCACTCACGGCTTTGCTGTGTGATGGGTTTTGCACGGTCGGGGGTTTTTCCGCCCTCCTGCCTCGCAGCATCCTCATGGTCGCCCAGTTGCAGGCTCTGAAACGCCTCCCAGTTAGTGACCCCATTCATGTCTCCCCACTGCGTTGTTGCTCATGCCTGTTCCCACCTTGGTGACCGGCTTTTCCAGGAGCCCGCATTGAGGCAGCCGCTGGTTTTGCATCGCAGGATCAGGTCGTCTCCCTTTCTCCAGCTGACGGAGCCGAGCCGGTGCTGGCTGGGCTGGCCAGTGTGCCTCTAGCAAGCCTATCTAGACACCCCAGAGATGTTTTCTAGCCCAAACCCCTCTTGGCCTATTCACACTCACCACTGCCTTTCCTGCACACCTTTCCATCTGGGCTCTGTGTTATTTTTCTTTTTCCAACGCTCTTTGCATCGAGTGACCTTTGCAGCACCCAGCATCCCCAGACCCCCTTGTCTGGAGCGATGGGAGCACCTGCATCATGTTCAGTCCTGTATGCTTCCCCCCTCCATCAGGGCTTTCTCCAGTACAACCAGTAAGCCAGCACCAAGCCAGCACAGATGGGGCATCTAACACATCCCTGGGCTTGTTGGGCTTCCTTGGTGCAATCCCCCCCAGCGTCGGGGCTGGCAGACACAGCAGCTTTCTCCTATTTATATCCCATGGCCAGCGTTTCCTACCACAGAGCGTATTTATGACCCAGCGTTGGTCAGATTTGGGCTGGCGGGGAGCGCGGGGCGGTGGTGAAGAGCACGGCTACCATCGCAGCGCCCGGCAGTTGGGTGGGCTGGTGATGCCGTGCGAAAGCAGTGCCGGGCTGTGTAGTGAAAGGACCCAAGCAAAAGGGGAATCGTTTCAGCTGCTCTTCCCTTCATAAATCCCCGTGTCCCCAGCACAGGGCTGCTGTGGGGTGCATCCATAAATGGATGTGAACAAGCCAGCCAAAACCTACAACCTGATGAGGACCTGAAATTCTGGTTGATGGCAGATTGCAAGTTTCCTGGGCCACACCAGTGTGTGATGCAGGATGGTCCCCAGGACAGGGACGGGGTGGTGGTGAGAGATGTGAGCAAGGACAGGGCATAGCTTTTTATTCAACCAAGATATTTGAGGGGAAGAAAAGCCTAGTAACGTGCAAGCTACCTAGCCTGCAAACCCTTCCTCGGGGCTGAAATAGCAGCATCTATGGCTTAAGAACATATATTTGAGATACAACGTTTGTCATCCCAGAGGAAAGGGGACTGGGGTGGGCACTGTGCTGGACTGGCACGGCTGTGCTGTGTGAGCCCATGTCACCAGGAGCTCATGTCCACCAATGGCCTGGCTGTCTGGGTTTTCACCTGAAAAACGGCTTCTGTGCCCCAAATCCTGGCTGCTCCCTCCAGTTAAAGCCATGAGAAGGGTGTGCTGGATGGGCCAAACCTGCCCAGAGCTGCCCATGCCAGGGGAGCTGCCGGGCGTGGGGCTCCCAGAGGAATTGCCCCATGGGGTCACCCAGGTTGGTGGCACCAAACCTGAGCCAGCTTTGGCTGTGCTCCCTCCGCTCCAGCCCGACAGCTTCCCCCGTTGCAGAAGACTGGGAGTCCCGCCGGAGCGAGCAGTGTCAGGTATCATCTCCTGCACTCAACCTGTTATCCTTGGCATCACGGCTCGGAAAAGATGAGTCAAGAGGTTGGGGCGATGACCTGATGCAGGCACAGCATTGCACGCAAAACTCCGCTCAGCAAGTAGGGCAGACACAGCTCGATGGGGAGACGCCAGGCTCCCAGCCCCGCTGGCAGCACTGCTGCTTTGGTGCTGCTGGCAAGGGGTTGCAGGGTGCCAGGTCGGCAGGAGCTTGCTGGACTTCATGTCCAAAAAGATTTATTTACTCCCAAGGGAGGGTACAATGGGATCGATGGATCTGTCAGGCTTTGACGTCCCTCCTGGAGAGGCTCAGGAAAGGGTAAGCAAAGCAGGGGATGTTGCCAGTCCTGCTCTCGTGTTGCAGCTGGACGTGGCTCTGTCCCCGATGCCAGTGCCTGTCACAGCTCAAGCAGATGTCCTGGGGTAAAATTGCACTTTGCCAACGTCACAATCTTGCAGAGCCCGATCACCAGATCTGCGGCCCTTGTGCAGGGGTGGCACTGCTGGAGCACCCCAGGAACAGGCTCATGCCTCAATGCAGAGACCAGCGTAGCAGTAAAACCCCATAAAAGCACCTGGGTATTTCTCTACCAGCCTGTGCTGTGGGGTGAACATGCCCTTCGAGCTGTGCTGCTGGGGAGGACGGGAGAGCCAAGCTGACACGAAGGCTGATGGGTGCAGGAGGAAGGCTGTGAGCCAGCACCATACCCGTCCCCATCCCCTCTCCTGCAGCAAATCCTGCAGACATCTCTCCTGTGAGCTCTCTCCCTGACATTGCTCAGGGTCCTGCAATATATGCATGTGAAAAGGAGAGTTCTCTGTTTTAATCAAAGGTGCTCTGACCTGAAACCATTTTATATTTTTAGCCTTAAAAATATAAAATGATGAGAGTGTGCAGGTGAGACAGGGAGAAAGCCGGGAGCCTGTGCTGCCGGGCCCCAGCAGGGCCTCGGGAAAGGCAGCACCACCATCTGCTGGCACTTTCTGGACTTCACGGTTTTAGAGGTGTCCTGAGTATAAAAATCAATCCTGCCTCTTGCTTTCCTCTGCGAGACCTCTACTGTGGTCTGAAAAGTTCAGTGTTCTCTGGCTGTGGAACAGTCAAAATGCTAAATTTTATATTTAAGTTCCCCCCAACATAGTTGAGGAGGGATAATTTTAATTCTATCCATCATAATTCCAGTCAAATAGCCAAAGGTCACAATGCGTGGCTTCGCTGCAACTTTCGGCACTGCCCGAGCTTCAGGTTGGCGCACTCCGTGTGTGCGCATGCAGGCAACACAAATGCACGTATGTTTAAGATAAACTAACTCAAAATATTTTCATGGGTCATCTGAACTTACCTCCATGGCTTTTGAAATCAGAGTGCCCCACTCCACTACATCCCGGCCCAGGACTTGTCCCAATGCCAGGGTCCGTGTTGGGAGCCTGTTTCGTGCAGGATCCCCTTGCTAAAACCCAGCTTTCCTTGCACTCTCCTGTCATGTTGCATGAACCTGACATTAAGGTGGAGTTTCCCAGTTCCCAGGGCAGCTCTGTGAAGATAAGTCATTGAATTGTCATTTTTCCATTACTTTCTTTACCGGCCCGTATTCCAGCATTTGCTCATGTGCCCGTGCTCTCGGCTCAGCCGTGGCTCTGCAGGAGGGGTAGGACACACGCACTGTGTATTTGGGCAATGGCAAGCAGAGCTGCGCTAAACCAGGATTATCCTGGGCACCACAACAGCAAGTCTGGAGAACACAGGACAGCCAAACATAGCCATGCTCCTGCTGCCTGACCCATCCCTTTGGCTTTCCAGGATGCTGCTGTAAGCAAAGCCAGGCTGGGATGGTGCCCGCAACTTTCCTCAGGCTTTGGATGCTGTAGGGTGCCAGGAGCTTTTCCGTCTGCTTGCATTTGCACTTGTATATGTTCACATAGATTTACTTTGCCAAGCCCTGTACAGAGCAACCCCTGAGCCAAAGGAAAGGTGAGGAAGCCCCACCCATGCACTTTGCCCAGCTCCTAGCTGCTGCCTGGGACCCTTTTTACTGTGAAATCAGAGTATGAAGCACTCAGGCAAGACCTAGTTTCTATGGCAAATCTTTCCAATTTGATAGCAGGGGGCGATTACCATTTGAGTTACATTTTCTGGAAAGAATCCACAATTCAGATGCTTTATTCAAAACTTGACGTGACCTCAGGGACGGTATATTACCAAATGTTCTGTAAAATGCACCAGACTGAGCACAGCAGCCACAGGCGCAGGTCAGGGAGGAGCGCAAGTGTCGCGGCACATTAGATTTCACTGGAGAAATAAGTGACCTGGTTACTCAGAGCATTTTTATCCCTGATGCTGAGATTAGTTCAGGGTATGTTGCTAGATAGGGTAAGCAAATTGCATTTACACGGTTGTGAGGGAATTGCTGGGTGAGAGATTTAAGAGAAATTTATCTTGCTGCTTTTGTCCACGTCTATGACCCTGAGGGTTTTTAATTTGTAGGACTCATCCAGGGGGTTTCGTTCCTCACCAGCTGCAGCACCAGCATCTCCCCAGCTGCCCTTCACCGTGGTGGGGTGGGCTAGCCCGGTGCTAGCTGTCAGCCTCACCTAGGAGCCAGCCCAGCACCCACATGCAGCCCCAACCTGAGGACAATTTCCACCTGCTCTGAGTGTGCATACTTCAGTGAAGCCTTCTGGTCAAGCCAACGAGCATAAATCTAAGTGTTTAAGCCTGCACATCAGTACTGATTCCTCCTGCCTTCAGCCAGACTTGCTCTGGCCCCTGGGAGAAGCAGGGATGTTCCTCCAGATGCAGAAGGGCAGCGCTGAATATTCCCACTGCCGATCTCCACCCCGGGGAGCTAAGGAGTGTTGTCCTCCTAAGTGACCTCCTCAAAGTCTCCCCCGCTGCACCCTTCTGCTTCTTACGGTAGGGACAAGAAGGAGCAGGTGTCCCCATGTCTGAAGGGAAAGCACCCACAACGTGTGAAGTACTGAGGTTTGCAAATGCCTTTAACTCTTCAGTGCACACAACAATAAAAACCCCTCTGAGAAAAGGTGCAATCCTCTTTTCAGAGCAAAGCTTTAAAAAACCCCATTTTTCAGTTTATGACTCTCCTTAGATGCTCCCTTGTTTATTAGTTTCTGAGCTGACTATTTATGGAAGAGCTAAGGTTGAAAACAGTTTATAAAGGATAATGGATGCATAAAATGAAAGAGCTCAAGTATTTGGAAATTGCTCCCCAATCTGTTTTGTGGGCTTCTGCCAGTGCTTGCCTTTTTGAAACCAGCTGAACCTGGAGGAGCTCAGTGCCAGTGAGACAAGAAATAGCACAAATAACAAATGCCTCCTCTCAGAGTGAATTTACTTCCTCTGCTGAATCATAGCTGGATCCAGCTCATCTTTCATGACCACCCCAGAAGCCTGTGGGCATGCTGGTGTGCTGCTTCACCCAATACAAACAGCCCGAGCCTGGCTTCAGGGCTTGATTGCTGCCTGAGCAGCAAGTACCAGCACGACTGCTCCAGTTGGGGTGGCAAGACGAGCGCAACGATCCCTGCAGAAAGCACATGGATTGTTCTACAGTTGTGACTACTACCGATTGCACTAGAGGAGCCTGGGTTTAAGGCTCAGCCGAAAACCCACCCCTGAGGTGCGTGGAGCTGAGCACAGAGTGGCGATACCCACAGTGATGGGGACAGGAGCAGGGCAGGGCTGCCACCTGCCCAGGACAGAAATGCTGGAGGGTGTCACCACCTGCCTTCCTTCTGCCACAGCTGCCTAGTGAGGAGGGGGTCTTTGCAAGTGAAGCCAGTGCAGGATCTGACCCCCAGCACACATCACACTGTGCCAGTATTCCCTTCGCCTTTAAGTCCCCCTTGCTAAATTTCCTCTGGCTTCGGTCACAGCCTCCTGGTGTCTTCTTGGCTGAGCAGATCATCCATCACTCTCCAGCCAGACTAATGCAGGCCCTGGTGTTGTGCCCTGGGGTTTCTGCTACTTTCACTTTGATTTCCCCAGTGACTCATCCATTTTATGCCACCGAGAGGGATTTACAGTCTGTCTCTCCACGTCACTTTTCCTCCACCACCTCACAGTGGTGATTTCCTATGAAAAAATACCTAGAAAAGCAGAGCTGTTCCACAAGCACTTCAGCTGGGGTGAATGTAGATGCTTCAAGACTCGGGCAGTGTGCTGCCAGCAGCACGGCATTAGCAACCCATTGCTCCTTTGCAGATTGGGAAGAGCAAGAGGGCTGGCCATGGTATGGACAGCACCTCGTCCTCCCACAACCAGCCCCAGCGAAGCCACTGGGACTCACCCCACTGATCCTGGCAAGCTCATGGCTTGCAGCAGAATAGCTGGGAATGGGATCACCCAAGCCTGGATCCCATTGCGGGTTACTCCTCCTGCAGGATTTGGGGCTCTCTTATTCTTCCGGTGCTTAGTTACTACCTTGTACCTGTGTAATGCTTTGCAAGTAGATCTAGAGGCTCACCCATTTATTATTCATAATCGGAGTCACCATATAAAAGTAGAAATGCAGATAGAGAGAAGAGGCAGCTCTGCTGCTGAACTAAGCACCCTGCCAGCATCAACCCTGCCATCTCACCAGGCATCCAGGCTGCAGCTTTTGCAGCTCTGGAGAGCGTGCAGTGCAGACATTAGCCAGCAATGCACAAAATGCCACTTTTCTGATGTGCTTTCTAAATTACTCATTTCAGCCTCTATGACAAACCTTCCAAAGAGTGGCATGTGTTGAGTTTAACAATGGCTACTGAATCGATCTTTGAAACTAGGTTTCAGAGAGGTACGCTTAGGACTTGCACTGCGTTGGTCGCAACCCTTGCTCTGAATGTTTTTATGTGGGACGTGGCAGTCCTGAGGGCAGAGTGGTTGATCTCATTAACAGAAGGACGCTTTTCTTAGGATCATTAGTGGAAAAGCCGTGCTGGCTGCTCAGATCTCTGCTGGCATCTACTGGATATGCAAACCAACACCAGCGCTGAAAGAGAAGCGGGGATGGGGGATCTCATTCACGTGAGCTATTCCGGTTCTGGTGATTATTGTCAGCTAATACAGCCCATCAGGCTGTCACTTACAAACTGCTAATTGTTCATACTTCGTAAGTTATGCACAAAGCATTTGCTTTGAACCCAGACTTCATCTAGAGATTAGGAAGGGAGTGGAAAATAATGACTTGGATGAATCTGATGATTAAATCAATGGCAAAACTACCACTGACACCAGTTGGAGCAGTACCTTTTAAAGTGCTTTTCATTCATCGAGACTTAATGTTTCCCTTCTAAGATACATCAGTGCCAATGACACATCATTGCCAAATAGTATGGCACTCTCAAACTGAGGATAAGTATGCTGTAAAGTAGACAAGGGACTGAAGAGCCCAAGGACTAATGTTTAGATTTGGCTTTGACTGACGTCACTGCTATCCAGGGCTGAACTGGTCTTCAAATCATGTGAACTGCTCTCTCTCTTATGCCAAATATCCTGCACTGAATCACTCGTGTTTTTTGAATTGGGGTACTCAAAAGCGTCCCACATCCTTCACAGAGCCCTTGTGCAAATGACATTGCCGTTTGCCTTGCATCCAGGCTCATCTCAAGGGAGAAAGAAGTACTGCACAGCCATTGCTGGAGGGTTGGAGCCTCAAAGCTAGTTTTGCAGTGTCTAAACCCTCAGCATCTTGCTGCCTTCTGAGCTCCTCTTCAGCCCAAAGAAAGGGGATCTCTAAGTGGGGTGACACCAGCATGGGCATGTAGGAGGTGTGGAGCTGATGTCCCCATAGAGGCTTGGGCAGGAGCCACCTCCTGCAATGTTTTCTTACCCGGGAACAAGCAGCTGCGACCATGGGCAGAGCTTTCAGAGCTAGGGTAAAACAGTGAGGTAACCCTCAGGTCTCCTTCTCCTGGATGAACCCATGGAACTGTTGTTGGGTAAAAGGACAGACTGACACACTGGCTTGTGCGTTAGCATGGCCAAGACCTTCTCACCCACTCTGCGCTGTTGGTGAGAGGCAGCAACCTTCAGCACAGCTGGGACACAGTAGCATTTCAAGTACTGTTTCAGCAGGCAGCTTGCAACTTTTAGCATGTTTTGTGTGCATCTTGTGTGCGTTTGTGTGTGTCTCTCTCTGCTGTTTGTCATTTATTTAAGACACTTTACCCTTTGGTTGTATTTTTTCCAAGCGCACTTTTAAAAATGCAGCTGTAGACACTCCTGTACCTGACTTGCTCAACAGTGCTGTGATTATGATGAATGCAGGACAGGCACAGCTTTAAAACACAGCCGCAGCAGGTCCACATCAAAAAGGATCTGGTCAAGAATCTCCCCTTGCTACAGCCCAAGTTAGTGTTTAACAGAAAACTGCTAGTTTGTGACGGCTCAAAGACCACAGCCAGTTGCCCTCATTCAGCTCTGCACATACAAGTCTAACGTACGGGCACTAGCCACCGCTTGTTAAAAATAAGTTGCAATCCCGGTCCTGCCCTTGCCAGTAGCAACTGCCCCAAGGATGCTTACCTGGCCTGTGGTACGCTGGTCAGGCCATTAAATCAGTAGAAAACTAAACCAGCATGCAAAAGAGGGAATCAATGGTTTTCTGCTGTTTAGTGCCTGAGCTGGTTAGCGATTCAGCTGGGGTGGTGGGGACAGAAGAGACTGGGAAGGTGGCCACAGTTGAGCACTGATGGGAACATGACCACCCTTTTCAGGGGCTTTTAGCCATATGATCAATGCAGCCACAGCACTGAACAGCATGTCACAAGTCAGGCACAGCAGTGCTGGACCTTCAACTTCCTCATTAACCCAAGAACTATCCCTTAGTTCATCTACTCTGACGAAGTTTGTTCCAATTAGCAGAGAAAGCTGTTCTTGCATGTAGAAAGTGAAAAAAAAAAACCAAAACAAACCAGCAACAGCTGTAAATCTGTGTGGTGCTAGAGACAGCAAGGCTGTAAATGATCACTTCTGGTCAATGTGTAGGCTCTGCTTCAGAGCTGCAGAGGAGCCAAGCTACAGACAGTGACATCCTTTCTCCTCCAACACCGACTTCTTACCACAATAAAGAATACATGGCAACCATGCTAGTTGTGCCATGGGCAGAGGATTGGAGCTAGGGTGCTGCTCTGCAGGCGATACATGAACTACGAGCAGTCTGCCTTTGCCTGCTGTCTATAAAACACACGCATAAGGCTGACGAGTATTGAGCTTGGACAGTCGTCCTTGCTTCTGTCCTCCCCACGGCATTACAGAGCACAGGAATTTACTCTAAGGACCGTGGCTACAACTCATGGAGAAACATCCCTTCTGGGAAGGCAGAACCCCACGGGTTTTCTTTGCTATCTTTCTCCTGGATCGCAGTTGAATTTTTCTATAGATAATATAAGTCAATGACTATTGGCACTCAGGCAAAAGCTCTTGAAGCTGTTTCAAACACCAGAGCACTCTGTACGGCAAATTAGCCCACACCAACCCCCTTGTTACCCCCTGCTAGCTACCTACGTAAGAGTTAAATCTAATATCATCATTTACAACCACCTCTTTTGCTTTACACTAGCCATACCTTGCTACGGAAGGGCAGGTATGCAAGAAATTCCTGTCCTACCCTTCTAACAAGTCACTAGTGTTCACCTGCTGTCAAACAGCTTCTGTGAAAAGCTATGGGTTTTCTGCACAGCTTCTCCCTGAAACAGTCCGAATACACTGCTCAACTTGCAAAATCCAGGATCTGCAGGGAAAAGTATCAGTGATGATAAGTAGTCAAGGGTCAAATCTTTTCCTCGTGGACTTCACGAGCATCACAGAAGGAAATTACATTAATGCTCACAGCATGAAAAACAGCTGCATTAAAATTTCACAGACAATTAGTTCTCTCTCTACTATCATTCATCTGGCAATTTTTTACAGAAGTTTCCTTCTCAAGGCTGGGCTGAGAATGATGCCAGGCTGAGACATTTAAATCTCCTGCATAAAAGACAATTTATTTCTTGTCTCACAAAATAATGGTAGTTATGTTCACTTGGGTCACAAACAGTTGAAAAAGCTGGTAAAACAGTAACATTGTATTTTTAAAGCTTGTACAAGGAAAAACACTGCCTGTCTTTCACACTTAACTCTGGCAAAGATAAAGGAAGGCCCAATCTTAGTTTCTGATTCAAAATACTAATTTAAGGCTTTAGGCCTTCGGACAAAAAAATCATACTGATAAATTCATATGAAATTATGCCATGCAATCGCACTTCCATTGTGTTATTTTCCTTTTTTTCAACGGCAAACAGAGCTGTTTTTTAAATATTATACTCCAGATGGAGTGCTGCCCTCAATACAATAATATCTGTTCTCTGCATATACACATTTTCACATGCTTAAGAGCACACGAAGAGCACATGGTATTGCTTTCCCTCCCCTTTCATGTACTCACCTCTCTCGCATGGCTCCTCTAAACATGGTTAAACTCTTAGAGATGTGAGACACTTCGGATGAGCTCAAAAAGAAAACGCACACCCTGTGCACAGTCAGTGATACCATAGTCTACACCCACACCCTTTCCCCCGGTCTGTCTGAAGTAGTCTCATTTCTCATATTCATAGTATTTTAAGCTGACTGTACCTGCAAAGAAAAAAGGCTGCTGAAATTCTGACAACTGAGGTTTCATCTTCCTTTCCTTCCCTCCCAGTATCACACATCTTCCCTGTCACAACACTTACTGTTTTGTTATGCTTGGGAGTTTGGGGGGGGGAGGGGAAATCATCTTAACAGATTGCTTTTTTAGCCTGTCCTACAGTCTATAACTTTCTATCAGCACTTCCTCATATAATGGGTTAAAGCAGCATTTTCCTGCCATGATGTGGTTTTCACAGTGCGGTGTTTTCAGAGTGTCTTCCAGCTGCCAGTGCTCAGCTTTCAATTGCTTTTTTGGCACTTAACAAACAGCTCACGCAGTTGGTTTGGGCTGTATTTGTGTGTCTGTCTCTTAGCTTCACTGTGGCACTTTCTGCAGGACTGAAGCAAACGCTGTTTCGTTCTTGCAGTCAAACTCTTGTGCTGGCTGGGTTCAGCGGCTATCACCAGTGCATCAGGCCTGCTGAAAGGGGGCACTTCCTTTCCCCATGGATCTCTCAGTGCTCGCAGACTGGGTTGCCAAACCAGAGCTCGCACAATGGAGAATAAATCACGCTGTGGCTCGTGCAGTCCCGTCTCTCCGATTTCCTGGTAGTCCGGCTGCAACGGGCTCCAAGCGCCAGGGCTCCCTGATTTCCCCAGGGAGGCTGCCCCAGGGCCCAAAGCCTGCATCCTGGACCCTGATCCCTTCAGAGGCTGGTGTCGACGGTGTCCACTTTGGCCTGCAAGGCAGCCTCAGAGATGGTGTCTGGCTGTCCATCCCGACAGAAGAGGACGGCGGGGTTCTTGCAGGCCCACATGGCCACCTCTCCCCCGCTCGCCGGGCTGGAGGAGGACAGGGCACTGCCTGGGGGGCCGTTGTGCCGGTTGACATAGCGCTCCCGGACGCGGTCAGCCCGGCTCCGAGGCTCTGGCCGGCGGCCTGGGGCTGAGAGGTAGGCTGCCACGTTGTTCCTAGTCCTGTAGCCGCCCTCACGGCTGCGCCGCAGCAGCACAGAGATGTTGGGGTTGCGGGCGGCGTAGATGAGGGGATTGATGGCGCCATTGGCCCAGGCCATCCCACTGGCCACGGCATCCATGGTGGGCGAGAAGGGCAGGTGGCCGGCGGCAGCGGCCAGCCCCAGGATGCAGTAGGGCCCCCAGCAGCAGATGATGGAGACGATCATGATGAGGACAGTGGTGGCCGTGCGCATCTCGCCGTAGGCCCGCAGCAGGTGCCCATAGGTGGTGAGGGGCCGCACGCGGCTCTCGGCCAGCCGCACCGCCCGGCAGATGTTGTAGTGGCAGAAGCACATGAGGGCGAAGGGCAGGAGATAGCAGAGCACGATGAGGGCTGCGCCGTAGGGTGGCCCTAGCCGGGAGGAGCCCCAAGGCAGCACGTAGACGCAGCGGTAGGCCCCAGGCCGGGCCTCTCGCTGCCCCTCGCCTGCCAGCCCATACCAGGGTCCAGCCAGGGCCAGGGCGGCCAGCCAGACGGCAGCCAGGAGCTGGGCAGCGCGGCGGCGGCCCATCTTGTGTCGGGGCTGGCGGACGATGGCGCAGTAGCGGTCGAAGGAGAGGAGGGCCATGGTGAGGGTGGCGGCGATGCCCAGCCCAGCGTGGAGGGCGGCGCTGGCCAGGCAGAGCCGCTGCCCGAAGAGCCAGGCGCCCGGCGGGCGGCTGAGCAGGCTGAGGAAGGCCAGGGGCAGGCAGAGCAGGGCGCCCAGCAGCTCCGACAGCGACAGCGACAGCACGAAGGCGTTGGTGACCGTACGGAGCTGCCGGTGCCGGGCGATCACCAGCACCACCGCCCCGTTGCCCAGCGCCGAGATGGCGAAGATGAGCAGCAGCGCCAGCGCCTGCGAGGCCAGCGCCGCCGCAGACCACCCCGCCA